>JAODAL010077839.1:0-13127 GCA_025379985.1 Phyllomedusa bahiana
GGGAATACAGTGATTAATGTAGTAATCTCTGGGGTACAGTGTGTAATGTAATATCTGGGGTATGGTGTGATATAATCTCTGGAGCACAGTGCGTAATGTAATTCATTTCTAGGGTTTAGTGTGTAATATAATACATTTTTGGGGTACAGTGAATTATATTATTTCTTGAGTAAAATGTGCAATTTATTCATAAGGTGCAGTTAGTAGAAGAGTGAAGAAATTAGGCAATACAGTTTAGAGGAAAACTGAGTATATTTGATGGCGAGCTTTCGAGAGTACTAGCTCCCTTCTTCAGACATGTTATACAAGAAAGTGAAAATTTACAGTCTTTTTCTTCACTATTCTACTACTTTCTATGACTAACATGGTACAACATTATACTAAGGTGCAGTTATTAATGTAATTTCTGTGGCTAGCATGTGTAATATAATTAATTTCTGGGGTGATGTTATTTCTAGTGTATGGTATGCAATAAAATACATTTTGGGGGACAGTATGTGACATAAGCGATTCCTAGGTGTACAGTGAGATTGGGTTCTTTAATTTTCCTCATGCTGTTGTGTTTATAACAAATTTAATTGAGTAGTGACAGGAGGGTGAGGGGGTGGGGGGGTTGAGCAAATTTTGCTGCATTGCACAACATTTTTTATTTCTGTATAGGGTGAAATATTGTAGGAGGGCTGGTTCGGCTACATTGCCAGGGCTGCTTTTTAGTCCCAGTCCGGCCCTGAACTTCAGTAACCTTACGGATTGCACCAAAAGTGTTTGCCATAAGGAATCTGCCCGGACTTGCTGGGGGAGCTTACAGCGCTCCCTCAAACCTCCTACCTGGGTTAGAGGGGCTTCTTCACTGCAGGGAGAGGAGGGGAGAGAATGGAAGGGAGGAAAGTGAAAGGGAAGGCAAGTGAAGAAGGGAGGGACGGAGGGATAGGAAGATAGGCGGTGAGAGGGAAAACTGGTCTCCACCCACTTTTTGAACCAAAGTTACGCCCCTGGTAAAGAGGTCTATAAGCATACAGTCCCATAATTTGCCCCTTACCTGTGCAGCCAGTTTTGACCTCCATCACACAGCCCTATTTTTCCAATTTGGCATGTGTCGCTGTATTTGGGAATAACTTTTTGATACCTATCCTTGTGATTCAAAGAATATGTTCTCATGTGATTAATGATGCTTTAAGTTAGTGATACATTTTGGTGCATACAATCCTTGTTTATATGTAAAAAAAGATCAAAATGTCATGCAAATTTTGAAAACTTTCTGCATGTAAGACAGTGTAAGATAGTTATACCACACAAATAGTTTATACCTAGCATCTATCATGTGTCGACTTTATGTTGGCATAATTTTTTGAATGTATTTTACATTTTTTTTTTACGACATTAGGAACTTTGCAATGATTTTTCACATTTTCAAGAAAATTTTCAACACAGATTATTTTAGGGACCAGTGCAATTCAGATGTGGCTTTGAGGGGCCTATATGTTAGATACCTACAAAAATTATTCCATCTAACAAACTTCACTCCTTCAAGTATTCAAAACAGTGCTTAGGAAATGTATTAACCTTCTAGGATTTTTATAGAATTAAAGCAAATTGGAAGTAATATTTAAAAATTTCCCTTTTTTTTGTAGATTTTCCATTTTAATCAATGTTTCAGTGGAACACAGTAGATGTTACCAGGGAAATGTAACTCAGTATTGTTTCTATTCAAAACATTGCTTAGGAAATGTATTAACCTTCTAGGATTTTTATAAAATTAAAGCAAATTGGAAGTAACATTTAAAATTTTCCCTTTTTTTGTAGATTTTCCATTTTAATCATTTTTTCTATGGAACACAGTAGATGTTACCAGGAAAATGTAACTCAGTATTGTTTCTCCCACGATTCTGCCATTTTTAGAAATATCCTATATATGGCCCTACTGCGATATTCTACTCAACCACAAGACATGAGAATAGGAGGAGCACCTCATAGATTTTGGGGTCACATTTTTATAAGAATATTTTTTAGGCAGCATTACATCTTTCTGGACACCATAAGGTGCTAAAGCTTAAAACCTTATTAGGTATGTAAGTTTATATGACTTAAACAGTAGGTAGGTATATAGGTACCCTCAGTAGGTAATAAAGTATATAGCCCCCATTAGGTAGCCCCTCAGTAAAGGCCCCTTCAGTAGATAGGTAGGTATATATAGACTCCCCTCAGTAGGTCAGAAGGTCCTCACTTAGGTACCTATATAGGATCCCTCAGAAGGTAGGTATATAGGGGCCCTTCAGTAGGTACAGTTGAAACCAGAAGTTTACATAAACTATATAAAAAGAGACATATGCATGTTTTTCTCACTATCTGACATGAAATCAGAATAAACCTTACCCGTTTTAGGTCAATTAGGATTACCAAAATTATTTATATTTGCCAAATACCAGAATAATGAGAGAGAGAATTTTTTGAGGCATTTTTATTACTTTCTGCAAAGTCCAAAGTTTACATACATTTCATTAGTATTGGGTATCATTGCCCTTACACTATATGACTTGGGTCAAACGTGTTTGATATCCACAAGATTCTCACAATAGTTGATAGGAATTTTGGTCCATTCCTCCTGACAGAACTGGTGTAACTGAGCCATGTTTGTAGGTTGCCTTGCTCGCATCTGCCTTTTCAGCTTTGCCCATAAATTTTCAATAGAATTCAGATCAGGGCTTTGTGATGGTCACTCCAAAACATTGACTTGGTTGTCTTTAAGCCACTTTGTAACCCATTTGGCTGTATGCTTCGGGGAATTGTCCATTTGGAAGACCCATTTCCACCCAAGATTTAACTTCTTGGCTGATGTCTTAAGATGTTGCTTCAGTATTGCCACATAATCTTCTTTCCTCATGATGCCATCTCTTTTGTGAAGTGTACCAGTCCCTCCTGCAGTAAAACAACCCCACAACATGATGCTGCCACTCTCGTGTTTCACAGTTGGGATGGTGTTCTTAGGCTTCCAAGTTTCTCCCTTTTTCCTCCAAATGAAAAGAAGGACATTATGGCCAAACAGTTCAATTTTGGTTTCATCAGACCACGGGACATGTCACCAAAAATGTAGGTCTTTGTTCCTGTGTGCATTTGCAAACATTAATCTGGCTTTTGTTACTTTTGGAGTGATGGCTTCTTCCTGGCAGAGTGGCCTTTCTGCCCATGTTAATACAGTACTCGTTTCACTGTGGATGATGACACAATCTTACCAGTTTCCGCTACCATCTTCACAAGGTCTTTTAATTATGTTCTTGGGTTGATATGCACACGTCGGACCAAAGCACATTCATCTCTGAGACACAGAACCCGACTCCTTCCTGAGTGGTATGATGGATATTCCCATCTTGTTTGTACTTGCATATAATTATTTGAACAGATGAACAGGGCACCTTCTGGAAACTGCACCCAAGGATAATCCAAACTTGCGCAAGTCCACATTTCTCTGCCTGATATCTTGGCTGATTTCTTTGGACTTTCCCATGATGTTTTACAAAGAAGCAGTGCGTTTCTGGTGTGAATTAAAATACATCCACTAGTGTTTCTCTAACTCAGAAGCTTCCAAAAACATGACAACATCATATGGGCTGTAGTGTTGAGCGATTTTTATCGACAAAGTTGAAATCGGCAAGGTTTTTATGGTGATCGAAATTTCCAGATCATGCGATAATTAAGGTTAAAATCTGTGCATCATCTATTAAGATCCGCGCCTTTTTCGGCGCTTCCTGTAATTTTGGCGGCCAGCAAATCAGATTACAGAATAGAGCAGGGTGAGATGTGTGTGCGACGTCATGCTGGGATCTGTATGGTTGCGATTCTCTGGGAAAAATCACATGACCTCATTTTACATAGAACAGCGTTTCCTGTTTCAGCCTCAGTGTCTCTCAGCGTCTCATAGGGATAGACCTGCGCTCTGCCTGTGGCCAAACAGCTCAGCGAAATTAGCCCTATTTTTTTGCACAGGAAAACCTCTACATTAGCTGTGATCCTTCCAATTTAGTTAGATTAGAGATTTGAAGATTTTATGTAGTTAGCTAGAGTTTTTTAAAAGCAGCATCTACCGCTGTAAATTCACGGGGGGTGGGAGCGGGGGGGGCCCCCGCGGGCGAACACAGACAAGCTCTATCTATAAAGAACACGGATAAATTTTTCACCAAGACTTAGTGAAAGACATTGTAGTGGAATATCTTTATTATTAACAGTTTGCTATTGAAATATTTCCTGGATATTGGGCACCCCTAACTTATATTGGATATACATCATTTCTAGTAACTGCAGGTCTCTTTGTTAGCTGCAAAACTCCACTTTTATTATCAGTATACATTTCGATAGGTGTTCATTTTCAATTTTACCCATTAAACCTGTGACTGTTGATATATCCACCTTGCAGTTAAATTAAAATCCAGCCCAATCTTGTAGTCAGCACAGGTTGTTTGTTGCCAAAATACCGGTATCTTTCGAAAACATCACAGTTACGTGTTTTTTTGACTTTTGCGCAACCCAGCATTGTTCATTGACGCAGCATCTACGTAAATCTTAAAACAGCAATTCTATATTCACCACAGGTGAATTGAAAGGTGCAAAAAATATCGTTTATTATACCAAAACATAACAGTTACGTGTTTTTTGACTTTTGCACACCCAGCATTGTTCATTGACGCAGCACCCACGTAAGTCTTAAAACAGCAATTCTATATACACCACGGTGAATTGAAAGGTGGCAAAAAATACCGTTTATTATACCAAAACATAACAGTAAAGTGTTTTTTGACTTTTGCGCACCCAGCATTGTTCATTGACGCAGCATCACGTAAATCTTAAAACAGCAATTCTATATTCACCACAGGTGAATTGAAAGGTGCAAAAAATACCGTTTATACCAAAACATAACAGTTACGTGTTTTTTACTTTTGCGCACCCACCATTGTTCATTGACGCAGCATTTACGTAAATCTTAAAACAGCTTCTATTTTCACCCCCGGTTGAATTGAAAGGTGAAAAAAATACCGTTATTATATCAAAACAAACAGTTACGTGTTTTTTGACTTTTGCACACCCAGCATTTTTTCATTGACGCAGCATCAAACGTAAATTTTTAAAACAGCAATTCTATATTCACCACATGTGAATTGAAAGGTGCAAAAAAAAACCGTGTATTAAAACGAAAACATAACAGACTCCTTTTTCCCGGCACTTTCTACTCTGGGGGTCAGTCTGGTTTAAGGTTCATTCTGCGGGCCAGGACAGGTATAGTCAATGTCCAGTGAAACTAAAATGGTGGTTTTAAAGAAATCCTTTTTGCGGCACTTTTTAAATCTGGGGTTCATGCAGGTTTGGGGCTCATGCTGCGTTCCAGGACGGGGATATTCAATGTCCAGTTTCAAGTAACATAAAGGGTTTTCAAATCATACTGCCTTCTGGCAACTTTTTAATTTGGGGGTGATGCAGGTTTAAGGTCAGGCTGTGGTACAAGACAGGATAGTAAATGGTCTGTGACTTTTTTCTGTGACTTTTTAAAAACCTAAGGTGTTGCCTAAGATGTAGCACGTATCCATTTGACTTTTTGTGGATGTTAATTTCAGCCTTCTCCAGCCTTGTTTGGGTGTAATAATGAAGGTGTTGTTGCTCTCTCATAGACTTTAATGTTCATCGCTCATAATCGACGCTCACTATCGAAAAACCTTATCGATAGCGGCCGACTATCGATCGATCTCGATAGCCAACGCAATCGCTCAACACTAATGGGCTATCCTAAATTGTTTAAAGGCATAGTAATCCTACTGTATGTAAACTTTTGACTTTTCAGAAAGTAATAAAAATGTCTTAAAAAAATTCTCACACTCTTTCAATATTCTGGGATTTGGCAAATATAAATAATTTTGGTAATTCTAATTGACCTATAACAAGTAAGGTTTATTCTGATTTCATGCCAGATAGTGAGAAAAACATGCATATGTGTATTTTTATATAGTATATGTAAATGTCTGGTTTCAACTGTATCTACCCATTAGGTAGATAGCTATATAAGTTCCCTTAGTAAGTAATGAGTTATATAGTCCATCATTAGGTAGTAATATAGGCTCCCTCAATGGGTAGGTATATTGGGCCCCCTCAGTAAGAAGGTATATAGGGTCCACAAGTAAAAAGGTATATAAGGTCCCCAGTTGTTAAGTTGGTATATTGGGTCCCACAGTTGGTAAGCAGGCATTTAGGGCCCCCAGTCAATAGGTATATAGGTTTCCTCCAGTAGGTAGGTATATAGCCCCCCAGAAGATAAGTACACAGGTCCCCCCAGTAGATAGGTATATATGGTCTCCCCAGTAGATAGGTAAATAGGATCCATCAGTAGGGTCCCCCCAGAAGGTTGGTACATAGCCCCCCAGTGGATAGGTGTATAAGGTCCACCAGTAGATAGGAATACAGGGCTCCCCAGTTAATAGGTAGATAGGATCTCCCAGTTAGGAAGTAGGTATACAGGGCTCCCTATTAAAAATAAAAAAATAATACTCACCTCCCATTGCTCTCCCCACCGAATACTTCTTTGAGTCTGGAGCTGGTGGCGTGACATAATCACGTGACCTGCTCCGGGACGCCACTCCGGGCATCTATTAGATCCTAAGCTTAAGGCAGGATGCTATAGGTCCAGGGCCTAGTACAGGCAGCATAATGACATCATTACATCATGTCACCTATGCCAGGGCAACTATGGGGTTAACGGCTGGGATTATAGCAAGCCCTGATCCCGGCCACTGTGACTAAGCCGCTGCACCGTGTAGGTGGCGGCTGCAATTGCTGCATCGCAGACATCAGTTCAGAGTATGCAATCCCCCAGCTCCCTCTGCTAATTCTGAAATGTATTGTAAACACCCCTCATGTACATATTACATAACATATTACACATATATGGCTATATATATATATATATACACAATATATATATATAAATATATATATATGCACACACACCCATGCGTATCTGTGTGTGAGTGTATATATATATGCCCCATATGTATCAAAATATATATATATGTATATATATATATATGTATCTCACTCTCTCTCTATGCATAATTAGATGTATTATCAGGACTTTATCTACAAAGATAATCTTAACAGATTAATATAGATTGTCTCTTATAGAGATAGTCCTGAAATTGAAATGGGATTTTATTGATGGACCTTGTAACTGTCTGGTTTCATTAGGGTATGGTCAGACAGGCAGACTACAGATTTTCTCTGGCAGATTTGCATGGAGAAAAACCGAAAGGTATTACAGAAGGAGCAATGTGTTATAGATATACAGAAATCTCATTCACATGCTACAGAAAATCCACCCAAAGCCCCCATCAACCTGCGTTGTGGATTTTAACCCCTTTAGCTTGCAGCAATTTTCCAATTTTTGCTTTTTATTTTCCCTCACCATTATCCAAGAGACAGAATGTATTTATTTTCCATTTATATAGACACATGAGGCGGTTTTTTTTTGTCTGTGGGACAAGATGTACTTTTTAATGGTGCCATTGACCATATCATAGAATGTACGGGGAAACCCAAAAAAGTTGTATATGGGGAGGAACATCAAAAAAACACAATTGCTACATTTTTGTGAGGATCTTGCTTTTATAGAGTTCCCTGTTCGGTATAAATGACATGTGTTCTATAGGTCGGTACGATTTCCATGATACCAAATTTGTAGAGTTTTCAGTAAGTTTTAAAAAAAAAAAAATCCTATAGATTTTTCTTAATTTGCACCTGTACAAATTTTGTTGTTCAATTTATGGACCTGAGTGAGGGCTCGTTTTTTTGTGGGTGAAGTGTAGATTTTATTGGGATCATTTTGAGACGTATGCAAATTTTTGATGTGTTTGGAATTTGTTTTCTTCTAGTGTTCAACGCATAGGATAAATGATGTTATATTTTAATAGATCAGACTTTTACAGACATGGTGTACCTTATTTTTCTTATTGGTAAATAGGCAAAAGGAGGATGTTTTGAACTATTTTTTTTTAAATTAACATTGTCTCCTATATATGGCATTCAATTAATTACCCATTATAACCCGCCTATGGCAGAGTGTAACAGATGTACAAACATGGCAGGTAAGGCAACCAGGGACAGCAATAGACTGTGGCTATAACCTTTAATCATTTAGACACTGATTGTCTTCTCGATGGCATCTAAATGGTTTTCCTAGGAGGTGAGTGGAGAGATGGAGGGGGGCGCCATTTGCACTATTTGCCTAGGGCGCCAAAATGCCTTGTCCCGGCCCTGAGCAGGACTTTTAGTTTAACTTTTACTATATATCACAGAACTCTCCTTCTATCACACCCTGCTCTCAGATAGGGCAGCATATACCACTTGACAGATTCCCTTTAAGGAGTTCTACTTCCAACAGGAGGCACTGGTGTCTTACCTCTCTTTCCGTAAGATTATTTGAATATCTAATAAAATTTTAGTGGAGCATTCATGGCTTAAAGAGAACCTGTTAAATAGTTTATGCCCCCCCTTGCTGAGGGCAGCACAAGCTAGTGACAGACATGCTGTTTCCAGCGCTGTGTCCCTTATTCTGTAAGGTGCAGGAGTCTCTGTAAGGGCCAGTATTTAATGCTCAAATCTGGCAGTTTTCAGCCAGAAAAGAGTCCAGCTTATTCATGAGCAGGTGTTAGCCCTACCCACCTGACATTAATTCACATGCCTCTACCTATTCAAAGTAATAGGTTAATCAGTTGTGAAGTGAGCGGGGATAACATCAGGTGGGCGGGGCCTGAATGAAACTGACTTTTCATGACTCTTTTCTGGCTAAAATCTGCATTAAATACTCTAAAACTAAAGCATCTTACAGAATAAAGGACACAGTGCTGGAAACAGCATGTTTGACACTGGCTTGTGCTGTCCTCAGCAAGGGGGACATAATCTGTGTCAGGTTCTCTTTAAGTCTCCACACATTACGGAACTTAGGTGCATAAGTAATGCGCAAAACATTTATTAAGGTTAAAGACATGCTGGAAATAAGAGAAAAATCATTAGAATAGCATATCAGTGAATAGAAACTATGGTACTGATCCTGCTTGGAGCACCACAGGTCCCAGCAATACCTGTGCTGTGCTGACTCTTGCTATATGCAGAATAAAGGGTGAGAGCAGCAAAAATTCATTTAAAATTTAATATGGTAAAAATTTGAAATATAAAAATCTGAACAACATAATCAATGTTTTTTTTTTATGTAAAATTTGTTTTATATTCTATTAATTTTAAATACATTTTATAGGAAATATTTTTATATTTTGGGATATTATATATTTTATATTAATTTATATGATCATATTTTTCATTAAATTTAAATAAATAAATTTTTATACAGTTTGATAATTATAATAAATTACTTTTTATTAATATACTGGTGTAAGTTGTGAAATACTGGAAATTTTTGCGCCTTACAGCAAATCTGCAAAAAGGGCAATACACTACGTCGAAATCCCTAAAGAAGCATTTAATGCTAAACTATCATACATGAAAAAACTTTGGGGACTCTCGGTTTTACATATCATGATCAGAACATGTTTAAGCTGCCCCCCCCCCGACTTTCAACGTGGTCTCAAATCGGCAGTCCCATCCTATCTTTACCTCTCAATCGAGCCAATCAGGGCCCCTCACTGGGTCACCGACCCCATTTATTCGAGAGAAAAAATAAAAAACACCCAAACCCGCAAAGCTGCCCTTCTTATGACAGCCTGTGAGAGTGGGCGGGGACAAAAACCCAAAATGGAATGAATGTGCCGCTGGTGGCGGGGTGTGTGTGTACATGTGTAATTAATGTGTGCCGCAAGCCCGCCATGGCAAAACCCAGGTTTCATACGTTTTTTCAGAAATGTTTTTTTGTGCAAAACATACGTTTTTACTTTTTGGGACTTGATTTTAACCTAATGGAAAAGGGAAGGGGGGCTTCCATTTTTGGTTTTTGTCCCCCCCCCACTTCACAGGGTCAAAGAAAAGGGAGCTTTGCAGGGTTGGGTGTTTTTTTTTTTTTCCCCTCTGAATAAGGAGGTCGGTCCCATGAGAGGGCCCGATTGGGTCGATTAGAGGTAAAGAAGGGGAAGGACTGCCCGATTTTTAACCACGTTGAAAGTCTTTGGGGGGTTAAAATGTTTGATCATAATGTAAACCCAGAGCTCAAAATTTTTTTTATGATAAAACATAAATGGGTTCTTTAGGGGTTTCGACGTAGTTATTGCCCTTTTTGCAAAAATTTGTGCCTGGTGGGGGGTCTGTGTGTGTAAAAGTATAAAAACATGTTTGCCCCCACCCTGCCAGGGGCCCCCCGGGGTTTTGCCTTTTTTTCAGAAAATTTTTTTGTGTGCAAAAAAACATACGTTAAAACTTTTTTGAAACCCTTTGGTTTTTTAACCTAAAAGGGAAAGGAAGGGGGTTTCCCATTTTTGGGGTTTTTTTGTCCCCCCCCCACCCCAAACAGGCTGTCATAAAAGGGCAGCTTTGCGGGTTGGGGGTGTTTTTTTTTTTTTCTCCTGAATAATGGAGGTGGGTGACCCAGTGAGGGCCAATATTGGGCCTCATTGAGAGGTAAAGAAAGGTTTGGACTGCCCGTTTTTGGGGCCCAAATTTGGGAAAAGCCCGTGGGCAGCTTAAACATTTTTGGGATCTGATATGTGGAAACCGAGAGCTCAAAGTTTTTTAAATTCTGTGTTTAGCAAAAAAGTTCCCTTTTGGGTTTTCGACGTAGAAAAATTCCCCTTTTTTGCAGAAAGTGCCGCTGGTGGCGGTTGTGGTGTACATTTTAAAATTCCCTGGTGCCCAGCCCTGCCAGTGGCACCCATTTTTGCAAAAGTTTTTTCAAAATTTGGTTTTTGGGCCAGAAACATACTAAAACTGGGGGTTACATTGTTTTTAAACCCTTAGGGAAAAGGGAAAAGGGGGTTTCCCCTTTTTTGGGTTTCTGTCCCCCCCCACACCACGGGCCCTGTCTTAAAAAGGGCGGGTTTTGGGCGGGTTTTGGGTTTTTTTTTATTTTTTTCCCCTTGAAAAAAGGGGGTCGGGGGACCCCGTGAGGGGCCTGATTGGCTCGATTGGAGGAAAAAGATAAAAGGGGACGCCCGTTTTTGAGACCACTTTAAAAAGCCCGGGGGCAGTTTTTAAACATGTTCTGATCATGATAGGGAAAACCGAGAGTCTAAAAAATTTCGAAAATTTAAGCCCCCCAATTCGACCCCTTTCAGGCAGCCCACTTTGGAGATAGGCTGCCTGTCGGAGCAGAATGCGCCTATTTTTTGCTTAGCCACTTCATTATGGGGTCTAATCTTATGATTTGGTGGGGGGACACGCCCCCCCGAAACCCCCTCCAGAACCCCCCCCCCCCAAAACACCACTTTATTTTTAGGCGCATTTTTAAAGTGTCCCAAATTTAAGAAAAAATTTCGCCTAAGGTATGTTCACACGGCTTAAAATGGGAGTTTTCAGTCCAAATTACGCGGAATTACGGTGGAATACGTCCCACATTACGGAAACCCACAGTTCTCATAAGAACTAGGTTTAAACGTCCCCCTTCCTGTTCAAACAATCCGCCGCGGGGGGAGATAAGTAACATTCATTTTCTAGCGCCGTATAGGCCCCTGCTAGTAATATATCATGGGCCAGTGGGGGCCCGGCCCCCCTGCTCCCGCCTCACCCCCGTCCACACGCGTAATTGGGGGACTAATTACCCCCCGTAAATAAACCCGTGTTAACATACCCCCAAACATATGTTAGGCAAAATTAGACATCGTACCCGGCTCATTTTAGGTGCATAGTATGCCAGAAAAAGGGTGAAAAACCTTTATCATGTGACCCTAATGGGAACTTAGCGCTACAATTTAAAAAGCCCCTAGATAAAACAATTGACAGAAAATTCCACAGCCTCGTAAAACAGTGAGCTCTGCATAAATTAATCTGAAGTATGAATGCTCAGATTATTTGCACATAGTATATTCACACTGTACTGTAGCTTAATTGAAAACCACTGCAATTTACAGTGTAAAGGTTAACATGTGAATCTTTAAGCAAATGGTATTTTAGGAAAGCTATTAAATTAGACACTGTCTTGCAGTATAACTCTTCCACAGGGAACCTGCAAGCCAATAGTGATAAAGCCATAACACTGCTGAAAGAAAATAACCATGGCAGAGTGAAAAGTGTTGAATTTGCTATATAAGAAGAAACACATACAGTACAGCATAAAGATCAATAGGTTGCACAGTCAAAAAAGGGTTCTTTAAAGATCTCTCCACAAATGAGCTTTCTCCATCTACATTGTGGAGGAGGCAGTAAACTCGACCCTAAAGAACATGGAATCCCCCCATGTTCATAGGGAAAAATATGGGGGAATTTTTTCGATGCTTAATACATTTTAAAAAGTAGGAAAACCACCGG
Source organism: Phyllomedusa bahiana (assembly GCA_025379985.1). NCBI lineage: Eukaryota > Metazoa > Chordata > Amphibia > Anura > Hylidae > Phyllomedusa > Phyllomedusa bahiana. The sequence continues at coordinate 12,439 of JAODAL010077839.1, forward strand.
GATTAAGGTTAAAAATGGTGTCCACTACTATTTTTTCTCAGATGTTCTCAGATGAATGGAGTCACATTTTGTCAGATAGCTCCATTTTTTGGATGCTTTTGATCATCAAGTATGAGGAACTGAGTTTAAATGATAGAAAAGAAAAAATCAAACAGACCAACCTCTATTTTTCGATCCAAGAAAAAGAAGCTACGTTGAAACCAAAGTTTATATGCACATATAAAAAGATACATACAGTGGGGAAAATGATTTAGTCAGCCACAAAATTTGCAAGTTTTCTCCCACTTAAAAAGATGAAGGCCGTAAATTTACATCATAGGTCGACCCAACTACAGAGACAAAAGAGAAAACAAATCCCCAAAATCATTGTCTGATCTGGAAAGAATTTATTTGCAAATCATGGTGGAAAATAAGTATTTGGTCTATAACAAAAGACCCAGCCACATTTCACATTGCACAATCATGGCTGATTAAATATTTTTTCCTCCATTGTTGCATTTTTTTTTTCCCCTATCTGACAGAAAAACAGAATAAACCTTACCCTTTTAGGTCAATTGGGTTACTAAATTATAATATTTGCCAAAAGCCAGAATAATAGAGAAGGGAATTTTTTAAAGGAATTTTTTTTTCTTTCTGGGAAAAATCAAAAATTTACATACACTAGGATTACTAAGCTTTAAACAATTTGG
>JAODAL010077840.1:0-13127 GCA_025379985.1 Phyllomedusa bahiana
CCCACACCCCCACGCAAGAAAACCCGACAGGCTCCTCCCACCAATTTTTCCTGTCGGCGCAGCACCAACTTGCCCCTGACTTTCTTGGATCACCACAGCAGCAGAACAACGCTTAATTAACCCCTGGATGTAAATTGCGCAAAATAATTGAGCAGCCAAAAATTAAGTGGTTTTTGTATTGTAAAAACGCTGTTTCTTTAAATGAATACAACAGGAACTGGCTTAGATCCCCCTTGGATATTCAATTGCTGGAGCAGATATCATTAAAATGTATATGCAGCTGCAGTGGACGCACACTGGATTTCAGATCCAATACCCAAAAAATCAAAATAGAACAAAAAGAGAAGCAGTCTCTGAGACAAGCTGAGACACCCCACAAAAATCGCTGTATAAAAATAGTTCTTCATAAGAGCTATTACAAGAAAGCTGCAGCAGCCCCTTTCCCCTGATCAGTACAGTGAGAGGATTGTGAGCTCCCAGCGTCGCGCGGGGACTTATTTTAGTGGGGTGACGTCACAAAAATCCCGCTGGTCTCTGATTGGCTTCACTCTGCACATGTCATGCAGGCTATGCCCTTCTTCCTCCCAAGTGCTTTGCCCCATGAACGCCATGTGCTCGCAGCCATTTTATCAATCAAAAGCACACTTTCGTTCACCCGAAGTACCCCAAACTTCGACTTCGTTCAGAACCGAAGTTTTCCTGAAATTCTAAACGAATTCCACTTCGTTAGAATCAATTCGCCCATCTCTAAATATAATACATTTTTTGGGTACAGTGAATTATATTATTTCTTGAGTACAATGTGCAATTCATTTTTAAGGTGCAGTTAATAATGTAATTTCTATGTCTACAATGTGTAATATAATTCATTTCTGTGGCTGCCATGTGTAACATAATTAATTTTTTGGGTGCAGTGAGTGCTGTAATCTCTGGTGTATGGTATGCAATAAAATAAATTTTGGGGTACAGTATGTGACATAAGTGATTCCTAGGGGTACAGTGAGATTGGGTTCTTTTATTTTCCTCATTCTGTTGTGTGTATAACAAATTTAATGGAGTAGTGATGGGGGAGGAAGGGGTTAAGCGAAATTTGCTGCATTGCACCACATTTTTTATTTCCATCTAGAGGGGTACATATTATAGGGGGCTGGTTCGGTTTCATTACCAGGGCTGCTTTTTAGTCCCAGTCCGGCTCTAAACTTAAGTAATTAGAGAGCCACTCATAACCTTACGGATTGCATCAAAAGTGTTTGCCATAAGGACTCCGCCCGGACCTGCTGGGGGAGCTCACAGCGCTCCCTCAGACCTCCTAGCTGGGTTAGAGGGGGTCGCTTCACTGCAGGAAGAGGAGGGGAAAGAAGGGAAGGGAAGGGAAGTGATAAGGAAGGCGAGTGAAGGAGGGATGAGAGGGAAAATTGGTCCCCCCCACTTTTTGAACCAAAGTTACGCCCCTGCCCTTTGGCATGTTCTCGCTGCCACCAATGGTACTGCCATCTAATCTAGTCCAGCCTGCAGAGGTGTAAGTTCAAGTTCTTGGACCCTGGTGCAAAAAGTGAAATGGGGCTCTTGCTAGTTACCATATGCTATTTCCAATACCAGTGTCTTCTGATGTGTCAAATGGGCTCTTAGGCCTCCTCAGGATGCAGGGCCCCATAGCAGCTGCTACCGCTGCACCTCCTATAGCTATGCCGCTGCTTGCAAGCTGTCCTCATCTTTTCAGTTAGCCATTGAAAGGAATTAAGTGTTTTAGCCTCTAAATTTTTTTCTGTGACTCAAAGAGACAAATTTTCTTAACTAAGTTGTTCCACGTATCCAGTTTACTGTTAATTACAGCTTCTCCTCACCTGTATAGGTATAAAAATTAACCCAAAAATCTTCTCCCATTGACTTTAATGGGGTTCAAGTTCGAATTGAACCTTAAACCGAACACCACTGCGGTTGGAACATTTTACTGTTCGCTCATCTCTAAACTGATTTACATTTTCTGTTTGTTTCCCCATCATGTAGGACCCAAATAAGGAAGGCCTTCATTTGGTAAGTAGGTTGGTAGGCTTTCAATTAAGTAGCTAGGTAGGTAAGACCCCAGGTAGTTAGGTAGGGCCTCTGGGTGTTATACGTATGGCTCTAGGTAGCCAAGTAGGAAGAACCCCAGGGGATAGATATGGTCCCCCTTAGTTAGGCAGGTAAGTCTCTTAGAAGCTATGTAGGTAAGTATCTCCCCTTGTAGTAAGGTAGGCAGAGCTGCAAGTAGCTAAATAGGTAGGGACCCAGGTAGGTAAGATGGACCCTTGGTCGTTAGATATTACCTCTGGTAGTTACTTAGGTAGGTAGAGCCCAAGGTAGGTAAATATAGCCAACATAGAAAAGTAAAGAAGTAGGGCCCCTGGTAGTTAAGTAGTTAGGACTCCTGGTAGTTAAGGCCACTATAGTTATGTACAGTATTTCACAAAAGCGAGAACACCTCTCACATTTTTGTAAATATTGTATTATAGTTTTGCATGGGCGAACACTGAAGATATACCACTTTGATAGAATGTAAAGTAGTCAGTGTACAGCTTGTATAACAGCCATCAATGTCTAAACCGCTGACAACAAGAGTGAGCACACCACTAAATTAAAATGGAGAAATTGTGAACAGTTTCAATATTTTGCATGCACACCATTATTTTCCAGCACTGCCTTAACTCTCTTGGTCATCTTGGAGGTGTGTTTGGGGTCATTTTCATGTTGGAATACTGCTCTGCGTGCCATTTTCCAAAGGGAAAGAATCATGTTCTGCTTCAGTATGTCACAGCACATTTTGGTATTCATGGTTCCCTCAATGAAACGGTAGCTCCCCACCGACTGGCAGCACCGTGCAGCCCAAACAAGACACCATCCACCACCATGCTTGACTGTAGGCAAAACACACTTGTCTTTGTAGTCCTCACCTGATTGCTGCCACACATGTGTGACACCATCTGACCCTAATAAATTTATCCTGGTCTCATTAGACCACGGGATATGGCTCCAGTAATCCATATCTTTAGTCTTCTGTTTGCAGGCTTTCTTGTGCATCATCTTTAGAAGACTAGTGTTGAGCGATTATTATCGACAAAGTTGAAATCGGCACAGTATTTACATGATCGGTTATTTAGAATCACGCGATAATTTATGTTAAAATCTTGTGCATAATCTTTAATATCGCGTCCAATTTTCTGCGCTTCCTGTCATTTTGGCGCCAGCAAAATCAGCTTACAGAATAGAGCAGTTGTGTGTGCGACGTCATGACTGGGATGTGTATGGTTGCGATTGGCTGGAAAAATCACATGACCTCGTTTTACATAGGAACACCCTTCCTTTCATGATCAGTGTGTGTCAGTAACTCAAACAGAAAAATAGGACGTGCGCTCAGCCTCTGTTCAAACAGCTCAGTCGATAATTAATCTATTTGTTCACAGATACAGCTCTACTTATAGCTGTTTGATCCCTTAGAACTCAGTTAGATCAGAGATTTGCAGATTTTAGGTAATTTAGAGCAATATATATTTAAAAGGAGCATCTACCGCTGTAAAGTCACGGGAGGAAAAGCGGGGGGGCGGTGAATCACAGCAAGCTCTTTAAAGAAACTGATATTGTATTGCTGACATTGCATGCAATATCTATATTATTACAGTTTACTGTTGAAATATTACTTGATATTGGCACCTTAAGCTTAAATTAGCATAAGTATCTTTCCTAGTAACTGCAGGTCTATTTGTTATGGTGCATAACTCCACTTTGATTATCAGAATACATTTCAATAGGTGTTCTTTTTCAATTGTGCCGCAGTTCATCATTGTTGATAGAGTACCTTGCAGATAAATTTGAATCCAGCAATTTTGTAGTCACCACAGGTTGATAGGTGCCAAAATACCTTATATTATCCGATACATTTCAGATACTGTTTTTTATTTTTTATTTTTGCACTTTGCCCAGTCCAGATTTGTTGATAGAGGTACCTTGCAGATAATTTTGAATCCAAGCAATTTGTAAGTCACCACGTGAATTATTAGGTGCCAAAAATACCTTTATTAGTCGTAAACATTTCAGATATGTGTTTTTGGCCCTTTTGCCCAGTCCAGATTTGTTGATAGAGTACCTTGCAGTTAAATTTTGTGAATCCAGCAATTGTGTAGTCACCACCGTGAATTATTATGTGTCCAAACATACCTTTTATTATCCGTAACAATTTCAGATATGTGTTTTTTGCACTTTTGCCCAGTCCAATTTGTTGATAGAGGTACCTTGGAGTAAATTTAGAATCCACAATTGTGCTGATTCCACCACATGAATTGATAGGTGCCCAAAAATACTTTTATAATCCGAATACATTCAGATACGTGTTTTTTGCACTTGCCAGTCCAGATTTGTTTGATAGAGCAACCTTGCAGTTAAATTAGAATCTAAATAACACAATTGTGTAGTCACCGCAGTTTGATAGGTGCCAAAAAAACCTTTTTTATTATCTGTATACATTTCAGATACATGTTTTTTGCACTTTTGCCCAGTCCAGATTTTGTTGATAGAGCCACCTTGCCAGTTAATTTGGAATACAGCAAATTGTTGTCACCACAGGTTATAGGTTGCCAAAAATACCTTTATTATCAGTAAACAGTTTCTAAAGTGTTTTTTGCAACTTTGCCCAGTCCAGAATTGTAGATAGAGCCCCCTTTGCATCTAAAAAAATTTGAATCCAGCAATTGTGTAGTCACCACAGGATGATAGGTGCCAAACATACCTTTGGTTATCTTTATAAATTTCAGATACGTGTTTTTGCACTTTTGCCCAGTCCAGATTTGTTGGTATAGCCACCTTTGCAGTTTAAATTTGAATCAGCAATTTTGTTTTGATTTGAAGGGATTGAGAATAGCTGTGATTTGCCGTCTTTTAATAAGAGACGTTCACAAAAACTCATCCATACCCCTCAAATTTTATCTTTTGAACCTGGAGCAAATGCAGGTTGGTAAGCGATGCAAAGAGGGGGGTAGGACATGGAGGTAGAGGTTACGAGAGAAGGGTGCTCCTTCCAGTGCAGGGCGACAACACACAAGCAGCCGGATGTCGGTGCGAGGACCGTCGCGGCTGTCATCGCTGTCAGGGCCCCTATGAATCACAGTTAACGAACAGCGTCCGCATCTGTTCTATCAGTGGATAATGCAACCTGCATCCAGCATGTCTTACCTCCTCGTCCTCCAGTCACGGCCACAAAATGTCGACATCAACCACCACCCCCTCACCCCCGCATCATCAGCACCGTCCAACATGAATCGAAGGCATCCAAATGTCAACTGTGCTACCCACACTGTGGATAATCCATTTCTGAAGACTTCTATGATGACAAAATGCGGTTGGGTTCAGAAAAGCAAGTTAAAAGATCAAGAGGCCATAGAGGATGATGTTCTCTGCTCTGACGCCCAGTTACTGGATGCCATCAGAGGAGGAGAAGGAACCGGTCAATCCGGCAAATAATCCCAGCGTCGCAATGCCTGCAGTCCCTCTTGCTTGTAGCCCGCAGCTCTGGATGCATTATGTCAGGACGACGAAGTCACCTGTGTTGATGATGATGATGACTGACATGCGGATCAACGTGGTCTTTTCAGCAGAATTTGCTTGCGAGCGCTTCCTCACTGGACGATGAGAAGACATGGGGTAGTGTCAGTACGGGTCCCCGCCACAAAAAGGGAGAGTGGGCGTCGCAGAAGTCCGCTGATATGATCCGCCAGGCACACCCCCGTCAGCGGAAAACCCCGCTCCCTCACTTATCGCCGTCAAAAAGGTCAGGACCTCTCAAACCTGGGCCCTTCTTTGAGCAAGCCTCTGATTCACCCATGTATGTTCATATGCCGCCTTTGCCGTAAACGCATAAGTAAGGAAAGAATCCTTAGTGTTAACCACCACCATGTCTAGATCACATGCAGCAATGCATGGAATTGAAAATGGAGGCAACACTTTGCCAAAAAATACCAGACCGACGCCGGCCTCCAACCATCGTCACACCCCTGTTCCTCCCCTCCTCCTCCTCCCCCCGCCCACCACCAAGCATTCCTCAGCTGCCCATGTCACTCATAGTCATGATCAGGGATCAGCCTCCGCTTCAGCCTCCACCGCGCCCGAGATACCACCAAACACCACCAGAGACCCATCCTACCCCCTTCTCCTTCTGCCAGTTTGACGACCTGCACGCTGTACAGCGGCCAAGTCTAGCAGCCAGCATTCTTCTTACAGGTTTGGGAGCAGAAGACACACCTTACCCCAAACCATCCCAACCAAAAGCTGAGTCGGCATATGCCAGGCTTTTGGCCTTGGAATTGTTGCCTTTCCGTCTGGTGGATCACAGAATGGGTTTCTGCCACGTCATGGCCCTTGCCTGCCCAATACCAGATGCCGAGCAGGCATTTCTTTGTCAAGAAAGCCGTCTATGCCCCTGGCCATCCACGTGTATGCTAAAATTTCAAGAGCGTTTGTCCTGCATCTGTGGCCGGAAAATTCCAACTTACCACCGACACATGGACTATAAGGCACGGCCCAAGCCGCTATATATCTTGTGACAGCTCACTGGTAGCTGGGTGGAATGTCCACTGGGGGTGACGGTTGGCTCTCAGGCTCGGCGCACTGCTCTCTTCAAAACCGCAGGGATGGTGGCAGGCTCTTCCCCAAGGTCCTCTGGTGGCATCACGTGCCCAGAGAAACCAGGCCGTGTTGAAATTAACTGTTCTCGGAGACCGTCACACACAGGTCAGGAGCTGTGGACGGCCACTCCGCAACGAGACCAGCGCTGGCTGGGTGACAAGACCTTGTGCCTGGCAAGGTGGTGTGCGATAACGGCGAAATCTCTAGCCGCCCTTAAGAATCAGTAGGCTTGGGAGCACATCCCTTGCCTGGCATCATGTCATGAAACCTTGTCGTCCAGAAATTTCTAAGAGCTACCCGGTCTGCCTGCCTACTGATAAGGCTCGAGGTCTGAGTTCGCACTATCCGCCGTTTCCTGCACCCTTCTTCGTCCCGCCTGGCTGCGTTGCAGCGTCAGCTCTGCCTCCCCACAACCATTCATTGTTGACGTGGCAACATGCTTGAATTCCACCCACCCACATGCTCACAGCGATTGTGGCCGCAGCGCAATGCCATTACGCAGTACGAAGAGACACATGCCCTACAAGCAGCGGTGGCGGACCTCGGGTGTTGAGCCAACGAGAGTGGAGCAGGTGGAAAGACTCTGCACCATCCTTCCAGTTTTGAAGAATCCACCTAAAGGTCATGCGACAATCCTTGTCAGCATGATCATTGTGGTGATCTTAGTTCTGAATGATCGTTGGACACTCTGAAACAACGGTCCCGCCAGCGACGGAGGAGGAGACGACACTGATGCGGACAGAGCCTATTCTCTCCGTCGAATCCACAAGGCCCGACAGTTTCTCAATTTATCGTTCTTCATTAGGCAGTGGTTCGGGTCCAGGTTCAAGTGCACAGGCGGCGCATCAGTTCTCAGGTGCATCATCTGAGTTCAATATCAGGCGGTGTTGAAGCTGTGCCGAGGAAGCGGAGAGGAGGAGGAGGTATTCCTAGACACCGATGGTTACCGACGTCCTGCCTTGGAAAGAGGTGGCGAGAATTTGAGGCGGAGGACAGGAAGATGAGGAAATTCAGTTTTGCTAGTGCCCCCCAACCCAGAGGCTTGAGGGAAATCAAGTCTCCATCTCTCAAATGAGTGCATTGGATGCCCATTTCCCTCCACATGATCCTCGCATTAAGGCCATCAAAAATGAACAACAGTTACTGGGTTGGCGCACCACTCCTGGATCCCCGGTACAAAACAAAACTCAGCACTTTCCTTCCCCCCACCAAAATAGAGAGTAAAATGCAGGAAATGAGACCTTGCCAATCAGCAAGATGTCTCCAGTTGAATCATCAATTCAACAGTGAGACATCTGTTGCGTCGCTTCACGTTCCTCAAATTCACGTGGAACAACATCAGCGACGTGACATCAATAGAGTGCCAAGTAGCCGTAGCGGCAGAACAGCAGGCCAAGGTGGCAAAAGCCTAAATGGGTGACCGCTGGCCAATCTTTATTACCACCCACCAACGCATGCAAACCAGGGCACACATCCAACACACAGAGACCACGCTTAAGACAATGGTGCACGACTATCTGCGTCTAAACACCAATGTTTTTGTATTGTTCCAGACCCAATAGACTGTCTGGGTATCCAAAATGGACGAATTCCCCGAGCTCGCTCTGCCACGCATAGAGGTGTTGTCCTTCCCTGCACCCAGCGTCTAACTGACGGACCTTCAGCACAGCTGGAGATGTCATACAGACAAACGCATCCGTTTTTCCACAGATAATGTGATCGTTTGACTTCATCAATATGAATCAGGCATGGATCCCTGATATTGTGTGGCCCCAATTGCCGAGTCACCGATTAGTTTCCGGTCTACTTCCACATTCCTCTTCAAACAGAAATGGTCCTCTTATAAAACTTTTTTTTAAATGGATCATTTCTTACTGCAATTTTATTCTCGGCTTCCCAACAGTTCATTTTTGCTGGCTTTGCTGTGAGGAGACAGTCACACACAGCAAGGTTTCATGACGAACACCGTATTCCATTTTACTCTCTTTATCTTTAGAAGTTTCTCATGTCAGATGGTTTTGAGGTCATTTTGCTGTGAGATACAGATATAATTATGGACCTTTGGAACAGAAATTGCTTCTAAGGTGGCATTTCTCCATCACATTTTTAATAAGTGGCTGAGAAGTCATATTTGATAATTTTTTTGGGGTCCATGTTGCTGTGAGATACAGCAATAATGCATGTCCTTTGGAACAGAAAAATGTGGCTTCTAAGTGGCATTTCTCCATCACAATTTTTAATAGTGGCTGAGAAGTCAATTGTATAATTTTTGGGGAGTCATGCTGTCTTTTGAAATGCAGCAACACTACGGTCCTATTCTAAAAAATTTCAAAAAAAAGTGCTAAGGTCATGTTTTGAATTTTTTTTTTGGGGCATTTTGCTGTGACATGCAGCTATTATACAGTCCTATTTACAAAAAATGTTTCCTAACAGACATTGTTCTTTACAATGTCAAAAGTGGATCAAGGGTCATAGCTTTTATATTTTTGGAAGCATTTTGGCGTGACAAGCAGCTATACTACATGACCTATTTATAAAAAAATGGTTGTTTCTAACAGACATTTGTTTCATTCACAATTGTCAAAAGTGGCTCAAGGGTCATGCTTTTAATTTTTGGGGCATTTTGCTGTGACAATGCAACTATTACTACAGGTCCTATTATAAAAAAGTTGTTTCTAACCAGAAAACATTAGTTCTCACAATTGTCAAAAGTGGCTCAAGGGTCATGTTTTTGATTTTTTTGGGGCATTTTGCTGTAAAATGCAGCTAGACTACAGTCCTATAAGTAATAAATGTTGTTTCTAACAGACATTTGTTTCTTCACAATTGTCAAGAGGGCTCATGGTGATGGGCTGTCAGAACAGGAATAGGTAGGACACTGTTGATGACACAAATTGGCAAAATGACTTGTATTTGCAAGATCTTAACATAGCTAGTAATCCTGTATTGAGAACAACCCATTTCAAACAATTAAAAAAGAGAAAAAAAGACATGAGGGATTCCATCCTTTCTAAAAAATTGTGTTTTCGAGAATTAATCTAGCTAAAAAACTTGGCATGTACAAATAGCTGGTAATAATTCCCTCTGAATTGTACAAGGAGGTACGGAAGCACTTGACCAGAAATGTAGGTTATTCAGAGGACATGGATTATGGAGTCAAAAAACGGAAAAAACCAGAAAAAAAAAAGAACAAAGAAAACAGAGACAATTTCTCCAGCACATTGAAGTAAAATGAGAAAAAGAATGCCAAGAAAATGGCATCTTGTGGGAACAGGAGCGTTAACACCAGTATTTCCAAGTGAAGCTCAATTGGCTCCGCACTCATACGGAGGGTAAGCGCTACCCAGGTCTTGACTGTGTACTGAGGAAGCTCGAGGTCTACTCACACTTCGCACTCTGCTTCAGCACGACTATTTTCGTTGCTGCGTCTAAGGGCAATTTTTAACCGTGTAAATAGATGACGGACCCAGCCTGGGCTTCTCACCGCACCCACTGTAAACCCGGCCCTGCAGCTGAACCTGCTGTTAATTATGACAGACTCTAGCCTGGGCTCTCACCGCGCCCACTGTAAGTCTGGCCCTGGTAGCTGGACCTCCGTGTTAATAGAATGACAGACACTAAGCCCTGACGCTCTCACCGCAACCCACTGTAAGTCGGCCCTGGCAGCTGACCTCCGTGTTAACAGATGGCTGACGGCAGCACTACTCTCACCATTAGGGGCAATAGAGAGCTTCAAATTCTCTAAAAAAAAATCAATATTGAAAAAGGTATTTCTGTGAGGTTAAGTAGTGTCAAAAAAGGGCCGCCAGGGCTAGACCCAAAATTGCACAATTTGAGGCTTAAAATTTTCTGGGCTGAGTCACTAGGGGTCGCATCTTTGATCTCCAGGGGAGTCTGTCCCTAATCACTGAAGAAGGATTGGAGAAAAAATGAAACCATTGAATTGATTGGCTGAATCACTCTCAGAAGCCAGAGGGCAAATTTCCCTTCTCAACTAAGAAGTGTTTGGGCTTTGATTAGGGACATTTTTTTTTATTACTAATGGGGAGTGTGGACGAATTACACATCTACACTGAAAAAAAGACCTGAACAACTGGCCAGGGAGGGTTGTATGTTTATTTTTATCACACTTGAAAAAAAGCAAAATGGATAACTAATGTAAAAACATAAAATAAAACATCCTAAAAAAATTCTGTAAACAAATGTCAGTTACCAAAAAACTACTATAGTGACAGGTCACTGTACAAAATAGCATAGTCCACTTTGTGATCTGTGGGTCAAACAGGTTTAGGGTCATGCTGTGGCCCAGGACGGGGGGTAATAGTCTATGTCCAGTGAAACTAAAATGGTGCTTGAAAGACTGCTTTTTCTGGCACTTTTTAAATTGTGGGCCTCATGCAGGTTTGGGGCTCATTCATGGCCCAGGACAGTATAGTCAATGTCCAGTGAAACTAAAATGGTGGTTGAAAGACTCCTATTTAACGGCACTTTTTAATCTGTGGGTCATGCAGGTTTAATGTCATCTCTGCGGTACAGGACAGATATAGTTAATGTCCAGTTCAACTAAAAATGGTGGTTGAAAGACTCCTTTTTTCCCGGCACTTTTTAATTTTGGGGTTCAGACAGGTTATGTCATACTGCGGTTCAGGAAGGTATAGTCAATGTCCAGTTTCAACTAAAATGGTGGTTCAAAGACTACCTTTTCCCAGCACTTTTTAATGTGTTGGGTCAGACAGTTTTAATGGTCAATACTGCGATACAGGACGATATAGTCAATGTCCAGTTTTCAACTAAAATGGTGGTTGAAAGACTCCCTTTTGCGGCACTTTTTAAATCTGGGGTCATGCAGGTTTGGGGCTCATGCTGCGTTCCAGACAGGGATATTCAATGTCCAGTTCAAGTAAATGATGGTTCAAATCATGCTGCCTTCTGGCAACTTTTTAATTTGTGGGTCATGAAGGTTAAGGGTCAAGCTGTTGTGCAAGACAGGGATAGTTGAATGGTCCTGTGATTTTTTTCTGTGCTTTTATAACCTAAGTGAGTTGCCTAAGATGTAAACAGTATCCAGTTATGACTGTTGTGGATGTTAATTCCAGCTTTCCTCCATCCCTCTTTGGTTGTAAGAATGAAGGTGTTGTTCCTCTCCCATAGAAACTTTTAATGGTCATCGGCGATAATCTATTATCGACTATCGGATTATCTTATTGATAATTGCCGATATCCGACTATTCGACCCCGGATGACGAATAGTCAACTTAATCGCTCATCACTATAGAAGACGATTCCTTCTGGGATCACAACCATGCAGACCAATTTGATGCAGTGTGCAGCACGTGGTCTGAGTACTGACAGGCTTACCCCTCAACCCTTTAACCTCAGCAGCAATGTTGGCAGCACTCATAATTCTATTTAGAAAAAAACAATCTCGGAAGACACTAGCACACACTTTTTGGTCGTGATGGCCAGGTTTGTTGTGGGGGAACCTGTCTTTTTAAAATGTGTATGGTTTTGGGCCCCCCATGCTGCAGCTCAGTTGCATGGTGTTTGGTGATCTTCTTATAGACTAGGCCATTTTTATGTAAAAAAAAAAAAAAAAAAAAAAAAATCACCGCAAATAAAAATCCCTGTTAAAACAAAACCCTTTTCTTGATTGTCTAAAATGTATCTAAACACCCCTTATATATTAAAACCACATACCGGGTGAATTGCATACCGGTATATCCGTCAGTATAATCGCCCTGTTTAAAAGCGGCTCCGCTTTTTGACAGACCTTTCACTTAAGGTGCTAAACCCTTTATTCCCGTTATCCCCAAAGCGTTTTCCCCCCTGTAGTTTCTGGGTTTTATCAGGGGATTCAAAAAACCTTACGTGGAACAAGATTAAAACTTTAAAAAACGCATATACTACAATCATACATACCTTAAGGTTAGTAGATAGACGTCTTTTAGTGCTCTAGGGATAAACACGGGGGTCCTCACTTCTGGTATGTTGGGACCCAAAGTAGGGATACAAGCAAAATTTTCCCGCACCCTTAATACCAAACAGCCCCTTTTAGTATACAGTGTAAACCCCCATTTCCACAATTGGTGGGGATAGTTTATGCCATTCCCAGGGTTTCCCATAGGGATTGTGCAACTAACCAGCCTCGTTTCTTTTTGGGGTTCCCCAATGCTGGCTGCGCATGACCGGAAGTGAAAAACCCCACTTCCCGGGGAGCGCAGACGGAAAAAACAGCGCGCCTGGTGGAGGCCGGCCCGACCCCGGTGCCTGGCGCCCACCAAAGCAACGCGCGTCAGGAGTAAAAACCTCTCGCCCGAATAATCACCATATTAAAATTCGCAAGATTGGTGCAAATATACACCTAACGTAAAATTTTGTCCAATTGCCAATGAATGGAAAAAATGGTAGAGCCTTTCTTAATACAAAAACATCCTCTCTGAATACAGTTAGTGTACGGGTCATGTGACTTAGTTATG
>JAODAL010077841.1:0-13126 GCA_025379985.1 Phyllomedusa bahiana
TCCATCTTTTAAAAAATTGCCGATACGACATTGCCCCCCCCCCGTAACGTAGTCAACGTAATCCTCACACTTTTTGAACTTCGCCCCCCAATCTGTCACTGCCCATCACTACCCCAATAAAACCTGAAAAATTTTCTAAAAAAAAGAAGGGGGCCCTTCAATTCGAGGTTTGGGGAAGATCAAAAAGCCATAGGGGCCACAAGGGATTTTTCTAAAAACGCAAAAGGGAAATCATTTTGAGTTGTGATTTCTGGAAAAAACTACGGGTTTCCAAGAATAATGAACAAATATCGAAATCCAAAAATTTAAAAATTTCACCTTCGCTTTCATTAATTTTACAAAATACCTAGGGGGTTAATAAACTTCCAAAGCTGTTTTGACTATTTTAAAGGGGGTATTTTTCGAAGGATCATTTAGGGGGTTTTTTCTAACAACAACCCCTAAAAACCAAACCAAAGGGGCCTGGCCCAAAAAAAAAACTTTCTCAAATTTTCTTAAAAAATTTTAAAAATTTCTACTAAATTTAAAAGCCCCCAAATTTTTTAAAAAATAATAGATTTTTAAAAAAAAATAATGCCAACAAAAATTAAAAACATAGGGAAAGATGTTATTATTTACACTTTGTTTTGGTGTGACTATGTGTCAGCCCACAGAAATTTTAAACTTAAAAAGGAAAATTTTTTTTTCCAAATTTTCAAAACATTTCGAAAATTTTTCACCCCTAAACAAGTTTTTAAATAAACCAAAATTAATTGCAAAATTTTAAAGCACAATGTTCACGAAAAAAATCTCTGAATCACGGGATAGGTAAAAGTATTGAAAATTTTATTCACAGAAAAGGGGCACATGTGAGATTTGAAAAAAAGGGCTGGGTCCTTAACTAAAAAACAGTTTTTTCCCTTAAAAGGGGTTTTAAAACTTTAAAAAAAGTCTTGCCCCCCCCAAAAAAGATCCCAATAAAAACACAAATCCCCCCGCAAAAACAAGCTGCTATACACCCATACACAGAAAAAAAAAATTTTATGGCCTCAACATGGGATGCAAAAACGTTTCCTTTTGAATAAAGTGTTTTAAAATGTGTAAAAGCAGAAAAACAAAAAAATATAAAATTGGGTATAGCTGTAATCGTATCGATCTCCTAAGTAAAGCTATCATGTCTTTTATACTGCAAGGTGACTGCTGTAAAAAAAAAAAAACACTACTAGGATTGTTGTGTTTTGTTCAAAATGCCTCACAAAAATATTAATAAAAAGTGATAAAAGCATCATATACCCCCCGTAATGGTATAAAAACATCAACTCATCCCACAAAAAAGCCCATAATCAGCTCTGTATACAGACAAATAGAAAACTTTTTATAAACGCATTTCTACAGTGTAAAAGTAGTAAAACATAAAAACTACCGTATATACTCGAGTATGAGCCAACTTTTTCAGCACTTTTTTTATGCTGAAAAAGCCTCCCTCGGCTTATACTCGAGTTCTATGTGGAACTTACCTCAGCTGAAAGTGCTGGTGTGTGCTTCCAGGACCTGTAATAATGTCACATCGAGGGGGGAGTCATGTGACTACTGTGTACTTCCAGGACCTGTGACGATGTCACACAGAGGGGGGAGCAGTGATGCTGCTCAGTGTATGCAGAATTCTGCTGTACTTGTTGTGATCACTGCTGGATGAGCTGAAACAGAGCTGTGTATGTGTATGTTATATGTGTCTGGAGCAGAGTTGTGTGTAATGTGCGTCTATCAGAGCCTTATGTATGTAATGTGCATGTAGCTAAGCTGTATGTGTGTAATGTGCATGTTGCTGAGCTGTGTGTGTGTAATGTGCCTGCAGCTGAGCTGTGTGTAATGTGCGTGTAGCAGAGCCTTATGTGTGTAATGTGCATGTAACTGAGCTACAGTTGTGCTCAAAAGTTTACATACCCCAGCAGAATTTTTGCTTTCTTTGCCTTTTTTCAGAGAATATGAATGTTAACACAAAAACTTTTTCTCCATTCATGGTTAGTGATTGAGTGAAGCCATTTATTGTCAAACTACTGTGTTTTCTCTTTTTAAATCATAATGACATCCAAAAATATCCAAATGGCCTTGATCAAAAGTTTATATACCCCAGTTCTTAATACCATGTATTGCCCCCTGTAACATCAATGATAGTTTGAAGTCTTTTGTGGTAGTTGTGGATGAGGCTCTGTTTATTCTTAGATGGTAAAGCTGCTCATTCTTCTTGGCAAAAAGCCTCCAGTTCCTGTAAATTCCTGGTCTGTCTTGCATGAACTGAGTGCTTGAGATCTCCCAGAGTGGCTCAGTGATATTGAGGTCAGGAGATGCCACTCCAGAACCTTCACTTTGTTCTACAGTATACAATGATGGGTCGACTTGGCCATGTGTTTTGGATCGTTGACAAGTTGGAATATTCAAGTCCCATGCACAGCTTCTGGGCTGATGAGCGCAAATTTGCCTCCAGTATTTGCTGATTACGTGCTGCATTTATCTTTCCTTCAACCTTGACCAAGTTTCCTGTACCTTTGTAGCATAGACATCCCCAAAACATCAGCAATCCACCTCCATGTTTTACAGTAGAAATGGTGTTCTTTTCATCATAGGCCTTGTTGACACCTCTCCAAATGTGACGATGGTTATGGCCAAAAAGTTCGATTTTGGTCTCATCACTCCATATATACAGTATATCCATATATCCGGATCGGCTTATACTCTAGTATATACAGTAAATAAAATTTATATCATTGCAATTGTAATGACCACATAATAAAGTTATCATGTCATTTATTGCGCATGGCGAACGCTGTAAAAATTAAGCCCAAAAAACAATGGCAGAACTGCGTTATCCCCCCTTTTCATTGCCTAATGCTAAAAAAACTATGGAACACCTGTGTGCCTAAAATGCACAGTACACCCCTAGATGAGATCCATTAGGGGTGTTGAATCCAAAATGTGGCAACTTCTTAAAGGTTTCACCTGTTCTTCTGATTTGGGGGCTTTGCAAATGTGACATAGCCCCGCCAAAATTTGCGTTCCAAAAGCCAAATAGCGCTCCCTCCCTTGTATGCCCTGCCATGTGCCCATGCAGCGGTTTACACCCACATGTAGGGCAAAAATTTGTGAAACACCTGTGGGGTTGATGTACTCACTACACCCCTGGATATATTCCTTAAGGGGTGTAGTTTGCAATGTAAGGTCTTTTGTTAAGTTTTAGCACCTTAGGATGCCCACGAACCTGGAATGACCCCTAAAAAAAAATCGTAATGAAAACGAGACCCCAGAGTCCAGTAGGTGGTCCTCCTACTCTGAGTCCTGTGGTTGAGCCAAATAGTACACAAGGGCCACATACGGGGTATCTCTAAAAAAAAAAAGCAGAATCTGGATAATTCATGTTGAGTTGCATTTCCCTGGTCACAACAACCATGTTCCAGTGAATAACGGATAAAAATTGAAAATCTGCAAAAAAAATAAAAAAATTAATTTTCAAATTTCACCTCCACTTTGATTTCATTTCTGTGAAATACCTAATGGATTAAACAAACTTCCTAAAAGCTTTTTTAAATACTTTAAGGGATCTAGTTTCCTAGATGGGATCATTTATGGAGGTATCTAACATACAGGCCCCTCAAAGCCACTTTTGAACTGGACTGGCCCCTATAAAAATCTATTTTGCAAATTTTCGAGTAAATGTGAACAATTACTACTAAAATTCTAAGCCCCCTAATGTAAAAAAAACACATTTAAAAAATGATGGCAAACTACAGTAGACATATGATAGAGGCTAGTTATAATCTATTTTAAGTGGAACGGCTATCTGTATTACACGCAGAAATTTTTGAACTTTGAAAATGGCAAATTTTTCCAAATTTCACAATATTTTGATATTTTTTCACAAATAAACAAGGATTGTAGGGACCGAAATTTGTTACTAACTTAAAGCACAATGTGTCACGAGAAAACAGTCTCTGAATCACAGAGATAAGTAAAAGTATCAAAAAATTATTCTTACATAAAGTGTCACATGTCAGATTTTAAATCCGGGGCTCTGTTAGGAAGGCCAAAACTGTCTCCGGCGGTATGGAGTTAATAAAGTTTAGTACCTGAAAATGGTTTCTTACATGACCATGGGTGTTTTCTACAAGTCTTAGAAATCTAATTATTTCAACTAATTTCATTTTCAGTTTACAAGTAAAAAGTTTTATCATGATGTAAATATTAAGTTTTACCATCATTTGACAAAGACATCAGGAGCATGATTTCTCCCTTTATTAATAGGACAAAACTCTCATGAATCACTATTTCTAATCACAGAGAGAACTGTGCAACTATACATTTATGATGCACAGTCCATCGCCTACCTCTTATTCATCTTTATGATCAATGCAAGGATGAAACCTTAAAGGGGTTTTGCCACGATATAATGTTGACGGGGGATCCTTCAAAAAAGGTATTTAATCATTTTTCTAAATATATGTCATTAAAAAAAGTGAAGCCTCTGAGAGCTACAGCCTGACTAAGATGCCCTTAGTTTCCTGACAGTTTACATTAGACATGACCAGGAGCTGACAGGAGCTGATCTAGCCACACTTGTGTTGTTTGCATGTCTTATCTGATGGCAGGGAACATGAAGGAGCTTTGAAGGGACTGGGGAGAAAAGATCCTGTGTCTTTTGTATAGAGAATGCACTGGTTGTAATTTAATTATCTGAGTAAACAAGCAGACAATCCCTGCTCAGCCCTCCTCTGCACAATACAGTTGATCCCTGTGGATTAGCCAAATAACATGTTTGCTCAAGTACAGAGACTTAATATCAGGAATGTGCATGGGAGGTGGTGCAATGACATCACAGAGGAGGTACTTCTTTTTTTTAAACACAGAAACACAATGCCCCTTTTCAAGCCTCAAGAGGGGAGTATCAGCCTGTTAGGAGAGGAACTCACTTCTTGGCAAAACTCTTTAAGCTGAGCTATGGGTAACTAGTAAACCCATGGGATGCAGCATAACCCACTCGAGTGCCCTCCATCATTAAAACTTAGCAGTTCACTGCCCTAAATCAGCAAATATTCTTGCATTAACCCCTTTACTGCCCTATACTACTAGAGATACTGGAATTAACTCCCTTACATATATTAACCTCTTCATTGCTCTAAATAACTAGGGTTGGCAAAATTAACACCTTCATTATCTATTATCATAGATGACCAGGAGCGCTGGCATTTTCCCATTCACTGCAACAGACTAGAAGGGAAAGAGACAGTAAAGTTTAGAGTTACTTATGTAGGGGTCTGGACTGAGCTCTGTCTGATTCAGGGACAAAAATGTTAACTGCTGTGCTATTCCTAATTCTGACCAACACGCCATTTGGTGGCTAAATTAAGTTTGTTGACAAGTATTGACTAAGATGTAATGAATGAATGAGTAGTGAACAAAAAAAAAGCTAATTTGTTGTTCTGTTTCAATGTTACTTTAACCCCTTACCGCCGAAGTCAGTTTTGGCCTATCTGACATGTGTCACTTTATGTGAGAATCACTTATTGACATTTTTCCCTATCCAATGATTCAGAATTGTTTTTTCATGACACTTTGGTTTTAATTAAAAAAATTTTTTGGCCAAAAAATCCTTTTTTATTTGTGACAAAATCAAAATACATAAAAATTTTTGGAAAAATTAGCCTTTTTCAAAGAAAAAATTTCTGCGTGTAAGGCGATTCCACCAAAAATTTTTATAATACATCTACCATATTTTACTGTGGGTTGAATTACTTTTAAATTTTTTATTTTTTTTTACCAAAATAGGGGCTTAGAAAATTAGTAGTTTTTTCACTTTTTCAAAAAAATTTTGAAAAAATAGATTTTTTAAGAGACTAGTCCTTTTCGATTGGCTTGGGGGTCTGAAATGTTAGGTACCCCCATAAGTGCCCCCATCAAGAAACTAACCCTTTAACTATTAAAAAATCTTTAGGAATTTGTTCCCCCTTTTAATATTTCCAAAAAAAGCAAAGTGGGAATAAATTTAAAAATTTAATTTTTTTGCAGTTTTTTCAATTTTTTTCATTATTCACGGGAAACGGTAATGTGACCAAAAATGCAACTAAAACATCAATTCCCCAGTTTCGCCGTTTTCGATTATCCCATTACCCAGTGCAATATTTGGCTCAAAACAAAGCCCCAAATGGGAAGGAGCACCCCCGGAATCTAGGGTCAAATTTCTTACAATTTATTTAGCCCATTTCAGGTTTGCGGACACCCAATTTCTAAAAATTTAAAAAACCCCTAAAAAACCCCAATTGGAAAATACCCCGAAAATATACCATCATGGGTAAATCCCCCACAATTTATAAAAAATTTTTGCATTAGGGGTCTGAAAAAAAAAAAATATAAATTTTTTTCCAAAAATCTGCAAATTTACTAAAATTTTTAATTTTTACATGGGGCCGGAAAAAAAGGGATCCCCCAAAATTTTTTACGCTATTTCTTCCAAGTTTGGGCAGTTTTTTTATCATCTAATTGTTCCCCAACAGTGGGGATGGACTGCTTCCAGCAATTAGCTGCACCTGTTAATTTTTCCCAGTAGCAATAGCAGAGTTGCCTTAAGGTCATTTTAGTCCAGCCATTGACTGTGAATATTCCCCAAAAAAGCGTTGTTTTTTTGAGTAACTAATTCCCTTTTTTTTTTTCTTTTTTCCCTAATAATTAGTGTAGGGGCCAAAACATGAACCGTTGTCACCGGGTTGCGAGCTTGGCCCCCTTTCCAAAAATACCTCAATTTTTTTTTTGTTTTTAATTTTTTTTAGATGCATATTTTTTTATCTGCCCAACTGTTTCGGGAAAGAGGGGGTCTTGTTTGGTTGGCACCAAAAGTGCTGGGCAGCCCGTCTAACAAAAATACGGGTTCATTAATGGTTTTTAACCCGCATGGGGTAAATACCGAAAGTAATTTTTGGCACCCTTCTGTACGACTTTTTTATATCACTGAGTACCAGCAACCACCCCTCTCATGAGGGTATGTAGTGGTTGTTTTTTTGGAAAAAAATTTTTTTTTGTTCAAATCACCCCTGCATTTTTTAAAGTGGGTTTTCGCGTGCTGGTGTGAACAGGTATTAAACTAATGGCAGTTTTTTATCACTAAAATTTTTTTCCCCAGCATGGGTAAAGGGGCTGTCGTTTTTTTCCCCGGGACATTAAATTAAGCTGCTTTCTACGATTCATTGTCCCGCCCTTTAGCTGTACCCTCCCAGCCCGCAGCTGATTTCGCACCCCTGATATGAGCTCCGGCCACGGGGATGCGGCATGAGCACGGTAAATACCGCTGGGTTCCAGCCGCGATCATGCGAGCCTGCTTGTGAGCTCGCAAGATACCAGATACCCATAAATAAAATTTGCGGCAACCCCCACCCGACCCTTACTTATGTTTTCGTCAAAAGCGGAAAGTTAAAGGGCAGTCTTTCTAAGTAATCCTTTTACAATTTTCCATCCATTGGACAATTTCAGACTGTTTCTGACCATTTTCTTTTTCTTCTTCTATACCAATAGTTGTTATAATATAAACCTATATAAGAAAGTTTTATGTCAACAAGATTATATATTAATGGTAGCCTTACAACATCCTTTCTAATTATGAAGAATGTGCCATTTTTTTTATTTTTAAAAAGACTTTTCAGAATTACGATTTAGATTATTATAAAGGAAAGAAAATTATTTTACCGGGGAAACCCCGGGGGCTCCACGCAATGCTTAATTTTCCTTTAAAACGTGTTTATTTAAAAGTTTTTGTATTTGTATTATATTATTACTGAACCCCTTGGCTTGTACAGCACCCGGAACAAATGCGCTCTAAAAAAAAAATAATAAAAAATAATGATACTTGCCTCACATGGGATAAAAATAATCACATTATTGTCCAGAAAATAAAAAAAAAAACGATGAATATCATCAAGCACGGGGCAATGGGTAATGTTTTTTGTTATTTTTTTTTTTTTTTGGAAACTTCTCAGCACATTGTAAAAGACTTTGGGAAATTTTTACAGTTTACTTCGAAAAAAACGCCGCAAACACCCGAAACACCCTATAAATATGAAAATCAAGTACCATTGATGCATGATTACACAGCATATTAATCGGCAAAATTAACCCTTTGGTTATGAATTATGCACAGGGAAAATTACTTCTTTGGCTTTTAAAAAAAAAGTTTTTTTTTAGTGACCACAACAGAGAACAACCTAATTAAACCCCCGAAATGAAATTGCGCAAAGAAAATGCTGCCAAAAATTACCACTTTGTAGCGTTTTTAAAATTTTGTTTTTTTACATACACAACAACAAAAAACTTGTATAACCTTCGTTTTAAAAATTATGCACGGGCAAAATTTCAATTAAGAAATACGCCAGAACTTTTTTCCATTTTTTTTGTTAAGAAGACATTAACAAAAAGGGAGCATATTTTTTTATAAATAAAGACATTTTATAAAGCAATAATAAATAATGACCAGTTAATGCCCTTTTTTCTGATTACTATAACAATCATTTAACACGGGTAATAAAATTACTTAGTAAAGTAAAAGCCATTGAATTACGAAGCCAGATTCCAGTATTTCTTAATAACCTTTTTTTTGCTTTTTAATGAAATTCATCCAATCCCATTAAAAGAGTACATAAGAGTATTCCTTTTTATTTCACATTTGAAAATAATGAAAAATTTGTTTTTATTTAATAAAACTTATACAAAATACCTGTATGTTCACAAATGTTAAAATTCCTTACAAAGTTGCATTCTTTAAGAGTTCGAGTTTGAGCTTCTTTTTAGGGTTTATCCACACAGCAGGTTAAAATACTGGCCAGATTCTGATTAAAGAACCTAGTTGGTATTTTGACATCTCGTACAGAGTTTTGAGGGACGGTTCTATCCGCGGTTTGCGGATTTGCCCTTCCCCCTCAAACCCAAGACAGCACACCCCCAAAAACCAACGGAAAAGAACATTTCAAGTTTTTTAGAACACCGGCGGTGTTTAAAAACCGCCTTTGGGAAAAAACCCTGAGTGTGGGGGCTGCTGCACAGATTTCTATTTTAAAACAATGAAAAAGGTTGATATTTTTTGGGTTTACAGAAATTTTCAAAACGAAAACCATCTGTAAATCCGACCGAAAATCCTTCCTTGGGGACGAGCCCTTAGTGGGTGTATGTCTCGTAATCCTTGTTGACCATGGATTCATAGTCCTAAATTAGAAACAAAAAGGGGACAACCCCAAAAGGTGATTGCACTCTAATTTATTTTAAATAATTCATGATTCGGTTGTCTAATGCACCAATTACAGCATAGCAACCCTTTTTGAAGCTGAAAAATGCATTTTCATATATAAATTACTTTATAATGAGCTCAGTACATAGGAACACAGAAAAATAAATTATATGACTGCATGTATACATGTAAGATTACTTATAAGGATACAAAACATACAGATACGAATACTGGCATAGAATGGATGGAGATGATGCTACATTAGATCACAAGACAGGATTACTTATTGGGACATAATTGTACAGTCATGAATAGTGTGAGATTAAAAAGGCACGGGGAAGACAGGGGATCGACATGGTAAAAAAAAATTTCCCAAAAAATATTGAAAAAAAAACAAGAAACGTAAAAGGGGGAGAAAGCAAGGGGATGAGCAAGGAAGTACATATGCACATAGGTGGTGACTGTGAGTGCAGCCTGTCTGTTGGTACTTAAGTCATAAACCAAGATTATATAGGCATGTATGTAAAGGATGTGAATGCAAACCAAAAGAGGCTGTAACATACCCAAAAATTTCAGGCAAAGAAGTTGTAAGATATAGGGTAATGCATGAGGTGATGTGCAAAGAAGTGCCAATAAACTGCAAATAAAAACACCTAGATCAGTAGCTCCTTAAAGGAAGAGGGGAAATCCTAAGTGGGCAGGAAGAAATTTTTAAAAAGGGCTGGAAAAAGGGGTAACTAGTTTTGAACCTTTGACTTCAGGTTCATAACCACCATCCAAACAGCTTTGAATTGAGCTCCCACTTTTTTAAAGGAAATTACTTGGCAAACTCTACTTAAATTTGACTGCAACCATTTAGAAATTCAATTATAAGTTTCTTATCATTACCTATATTGTAACTGTTTTGCTTCTAAGAATCTAAAATTCAAGTTTATTATTTTTTTAGATTTTGTAAATCACTTTGAATTCAACATGCCTTTTTCCTTCGGGACATCTCCTTAATAAAGTCAAGCATGTTCGACCGAAATCTAATCCCATTTCCTTTAAAGTTTCTAAGTTGATACACACGGGTTACTCATTGGGTAGAATACAGTTTTTCTTCAACCCCCCCACAAGTGAATTTTGTTTGAGGTCTGGTTCTGTAAGGGCCAACCCACAACTTTTTCCTTCTTTGGACCTTTTTTCGCCAATCTTGACACACTTTGGGTCATTGTCCTGCGGAACACTAGTTTCCTTTTTAATTCCCAGACTTGATGTACAAAGTAACTCATTTGTGGGATACTCAAAAAAAGCTCAACATGAGATCACCTTTGACCCCTGGCAGTATCCAACTTTTTTTTACTAAAACAACTCCACATCATCAGACTTCTTCCACCGAACTTGACCGTTCCTTCAATTTCCCAATCCATTAGCACCCTTGATTCTTCCAGACCCATTTACACCCACCAGAGCCCAGTCTATTGACTTTGATGATAACAGCCTGGGAGGACAGCTGATGGCTCAAATTGTGCATCTATAATCTCCACAAAATCTCCACACCTTCACCATGAATAGACCCTATTCGGGTAGAGAGGAGAAAGCAGAAAGTGAAAAGGCTATCAGCTGGGTAGATGGCACAATTTATGTCCCTCTCCGTACTGGTTGAGGGGTAATTTGCTGCAACAGCCCTGAACACCAGATCATGGTGAACCATGTGGTGGATACAAGGATGGTACAGGGGAGAATAAGGGAGTTAAAAGGTCACCGGAAAAAAAATTGTCAGCGACTATTCAAGACAGTAATGTTTGAAATAAGGCAGAAGACCCCAATAAAAAAAGATTCGAAGGGTGGAAAAAAATGGGAAAAATAAGAATAAAACCCTTTGCTATCCCAAACTATAACCATTTCATCTCAAAACACAAGTATCACACTGAAAAGACTTCAATTCAACTTTTAATATCCACACAGATTAAAATGTGAAAAGGTAAATAAATTGTTAATATCAAATAGCAACCCAAGCCAAGGGAATTCATATAGGGATAGAAAAATACACACATCAACAAGTATATGCCCCAAAAAGACATCCCATAAGCCCCCCTTAACACTACCTAAACCCAAACCCTGGGGGCCCTCCCAGAAAAGACGACCAACCAACTTTAAAGGGTAATGGCTCTGTATCTCCCTACACCCCCATCTCTGTATCTCCCGACACATTTTCTTTCCAGTTGTCTGTGGGAATTCATTCGGGGAAAAGTATAGGCATTAACAAAACCATTAGATTCTAATAATACCCCATCAAAACCACGATTTTGCACATAACTATTTGTCATCTCCACACAGATATACCCAAAATACTCATCAATGTGGCATGTGTTTTACCCTTAACAATATTTATCCACAGCAGTGGCTGCACACATACCAATGACTAAATGTCTGCAGCAGTAGCTGTATACAAAAAAATCAAACTAACCCTTCAAGTTTCATACAGGGACTCTGGGGGACTTCTGCCAGGGTAATGCCAGGTATCTAAAGATGCCAATTTGAAAGTAGTGGAGGCATTGTTTTGCGGTTCCACTTTCCCAGCAATGCTAAGAGACACTCATTACTGCACTCTCCGGGAACGATCACATCCGCAAATGTCTAGGGCATCGTCCAGTAAAGGCGCCTGTGAGCTTCAAAACGTGTGCCCAGCAGAATGGTCCTACCCTTTGATGTAACATGGATATGGGTGTGGAAAGTGTTGTCACTGCATTTCCCTAGCCTATCAGAAACATCATATTTAGGGTTTTCACACGGATATTTGCGGGGTCCTTTGGGGTATAATTGTGCAAAATATGACCCGCAAAAAAAGTAAAAAGAATGTACTAGTAAAATCATCGTTTTCGTCTAGACATTGTTTTTAGATATTCTGGGCCCCGCATACTTTCAACAGTGCTAATGAAGGCGAAAACGTGCCACCTGCATGCGCCACAAAACACGTGTAAGACCTTTTTTTTTCGCACCCCCCCAGATGAATTGAATTGTGCCCATAAGAATGTATAAAGCATTTTATAGGCTAAATATAAGGAAGAACGAGGGAAGGGGTTTAAGAATTAATATGTACGGAGGCAACCTATAGATGCTCATAAGAAAATTTTCAAAACAAGGATAGGCTTACCAAAAAAACAAATTTCAAAGTACAGGTCCCAAATAGCACAAAAATTCCAAGGGGTATAGATAGAGATGGGCGAATTGATTCTAAGAAAATGGGAAATTTTTTAGATTTCAGATAAACTTTGATTCTGAACAAGTCGAAGTTTGGGGGGAATTCGCGGGAACAAGTGTGTTTTTAATTT
Organism: Phyllomedusa bahiana; assembly: GCA_025379985.1. NCBI lineage: Eukaryota > Metazoa > Chordata > Amphibia > Anura > Hylidae > Phyllomedusa > Phyllomedusa bahiana. Next base: position 12,550 of record JAODAL010077841.1, read on the forward strand.
ATAAAATGGCGCAACAAGGCGTTGCTGGGGCAAAGAAGTCCCGGAGGAAAAAGGGGGACCCTCAAGACATGGGCAGAAAAACCAATCGAGACTGGGGATTCTGTACGTCACCCCCCTATATAAGTCCGGACGCGCCTGGCATTCACACTCCTCCTTGTGCCGGTTTTAATGCTCAGCTCCAGTAGCTAGATCTCACACAAAAGAAATTCTTTTAACAGCGATTTTTGGGGGGTGCATAGATTTTTCTCAAGACAGCTTTTCTTACTTCAATTTTTTATTTTGGGTTTTTGAATGAACCCCGTTGCGTCCAACAGCTCATAAACAAATTTAATCTATCTGGTCTTCTGGAGCACTTGAATTCCAAAGTTTTCTAACCTGTTTTTTGTTTAATTCATTAAAAGAAACCGTTTTTACAATCCAAATACCGTTAATATTTGGGTGCTTTTTTCTTTGGGGCAATTTATATCCAAGGGTTAATTTTCGTGTTTTGCTATTTTAGCAGTAAAAGAAAAGGGTTTTTTCAACCCAAAGAAAAATTTTTCCTGGTGATTCCTGTAATAAATTTTTTATCCGAAGG
>JAODAL010077842.1:0-13126 GCA_025379985.1 Phyllomedusa bahiana
CTCCCTATCCCCCCATAGCCTGCCTAAGCCCCCAAGCCTCCCTACCCCCCCATATTGCCTCCATACACCCCCCCAATCCTGCCTGCCATACAGCCCCCAATGCCTCCTGCCTATACAGCCCCCTATATGCCTGCCCCAAATACAGCCCCCTATATGCCTGCTGCCTATACAGCCCCCTATAGCCCCCCTGGCCTATACGCCCCCAAATTTGGCCGCCTGCCTATACAGCCCCCTATACTGCCTCCCCTTTAAAACAGCCCCCTAATGCCTGCCTGCCTATACGCCCCCATATGCCGACCTGTACAGCCCCCATATGCCTGCCTCTACAGCCCCAATATGCCTGCCGTATACGCCCACAAAGCCTGCCTGTAAACCCCCTAAACCTGCCGTTCTACTTTATAGGGGCCCCTTTAGCTACCTAAACCCACCTATATGGCCCCTATACCCCAAACCTAACCCCTGTCTACCTGTATGGCTCCCAAATAGCTACCAAAAAACCCCTGCCTCCTATAGGGGCACTCTATTGGCTACCTAAACCTTGCCTATTTGGGGCCCCATAATCCTATCTAAGCCTGCCTGCCTAAAGGGACCCCATATAGCCAGGGGGCAGGTGCTGGAAAAGTCGGGAATTCTAAGATATTTGGTCTAAATCTGCGGGGACAAGTGGTCGAGATGTCATCAAGTCCCGGCTGGACGGATGCAGAACAAAAGAGAAATCAACGACGGGTCAGAGAAACCGTCACCTGTGAGTCACAAGATGTAACTGCACTGTAATCACTATATGTCTGCAACCTTTACACTGCTGTCACCATTTTTATGGGGCACTGATGGGGTAATTGACCTTACATAGTCTGCACAGCTGTGTACACTGCGTCACCACTATATGGTCACTGATGGAGGTAATTATACAGTCTGAGGCCGTGTAAAACTGGGTGCTACCACTATATGGTCACTGTATGGTGGTATATACAGTCTGCAGAGCCTGTGTACACTGCTGTCTAAACCCCTATATGGTCACTGTATGAGTTAATATACAGTCAGCAGAGCCTGTGTACACTGCAATCTACCACTATAAAGGTCACTGTATGAGGTAATATACAGTCCCGCAGAGCCTGTGTACATTGGTGACTACCATTTTATGGTCACTGTATGGGGGTAATAAAACATCTGCAGAGGGCCCTTTGTAACACTGGTGTCTACACTATATGGTCACTGTATGGTGGTTATATACAGTCTGCAGAGCCTGTGTACACTATATATACCACTTTAATGGTCACATATTAATTATATATTATTTTTATTTCAAATATTGGTCTTTGTGTACTGATCAGTAATATGTAGGGGTTTTTTATTCAGTCACTATGTGGTGGGAATTTGTGGTCGTTTCTGGGTATAATCAGGGCCTTATGTAATAGCGTATTGGTAATGCTTGGTTAGGTATAAAGTGGGATTTGATTGGTAGCAGTATGATGGTGATATGTATGGTGAGGTATTTGCCCCTTGTATTATCTACATTATCTTACAGCATGTCCTGGTACATGGTCATGGTCAGGGAGAGGGGGGGGCCATCCAAAAGTTTGCTATGGGGCCCTGGCTTCTCTAGTTACACCCCTGTATCGTGCTATTGTGGCGACCAACTAATGTGTTTCCCCAATTCTTCCTTTGTATCTGTCTGCATACCTTTTCCATGGTGTCCCAACAACACATAACTGCGATGGAGACATAAAATGTGATGTGAATAGGTCCTTAGCTGAAGAGGTGGACTGATACCAGGGTTTGTCAGATATCTTCTGGGACTTCCTAGTCCAATCTCAGGACTCGCTAATGGTAGACCAGTAGTAGACATGCATAGCAAAAGCATGATATGTAGACATTGGGCTTTATGTATGAAAACTTTCTAGCAGTAAGATAGACTTTATTGCCCATAGCAACCAATCAGAGCACATATCAACCAACCAGAGCTCATAGCAACCAACCAGAGCTCATAGCAACCAATCAGAGCCCATAGCAGCCAATCAAAGCCCATAGCAACCAATCAGAGCTCATAGCAACCAATCAGAGCCCATAGCAACCAATCAGAGCTCAGCTTTCATCTCATAGACTACGATGGAAAAATAAGAGCTGAGCCCTGATGGGTCGCTATGAGCTCTGATTGGTTGCTATGAGCTCTGATTGGTTATTATGGGCTCTGATTGGACGCCATAAGCGGTGATTGGTTGCTATGAGCTCTGATTGGTTACTAAGAGCTCTAATTGGTTAATCTGAGCTCTGATTGGTTGATGTTGGCTCTGATTAGTGGCTATGAGCCCTAATTAGTTGCTGTGGGCTCTGATTGGTTGCTATGAGCTCTAATTGGTTAATTTGAGCTCTGATTGGTTTCTTTGAGCTCTGATTGGTGGCTATGGGCTCTGATTGGTTCCTATGGGCTCTGATTGGTTGCTTTGGGCTCTGATTGGTCGCTATGAGCTCTGTTTGGCTGCTATGAGCTCTGATTGGTTGCTTTGTGCCCTGATTGGTTGCTATGAGCTCTGATTGGTCGCTTTGAGCTCTGATTGGTCGCTATGAGCCTTGTATTGATTGCTATGACCTCTGATCGGTCGCTATGAGCTCCGATTGATTGCTATGGGCTCTGATTGATTGCTGTGGGCTCTGATTGGTCGCTATGGGCAACTAAGACAGTCTTACTGCTAGACAGATTTCATAGACAATACCCATAGTGAATACAGAGTTTTGAAGATAACAGTTTAGACCCCATAGTGCCCAATAATAGTGCCAAACATGGTTCTCCAGAGTCAGACTACCTGCCCCTTTATAGTCCTCACCTTCTCCATGCTCCTGTATAACCAGTATGGTCCTGCATCAATTGGTTCCTGTGTCAATCGCCATTGAGGAATATTTATCCATATAAAGTAACCAGTGATAGATTACCATGGTGTACTGTTGTACAGAATATGGGGTGCATGTGTAGCATGCCATGCTCATTAAGAACTATCGGGTACCAGTCAGACACTAATGTGCACCAATCATATAGGAAAGTATATGGTATAGTAATATTATGAAATCCTAGTACATTACCCTTCAGGTATGACATGGTATTAATGCTAGTCATAGTCTGCGGTACTGTGCCAGCATTAGGGTGAATGATACGTGACAAGGAGGGTGATCATTGTAGGGTATGTGGTGTCAGGGCAGGTGGCAGTGTAGATCAGCACCCTGGTCAGCTCCTATTGACAGCTGGTAACTCTCTATAGGATTCTCATGAAGTATCCTGACTCAAGGAGGTGGATGGGTAATGACCACCTGTTATATGCTATATACTATTCATTCCTGAACTATGTGACATTTAACAAGCATTTCACCCTAAATGATAATTATCATTGAAAGTCCCCTTTCTGGATCCCCGTTACTGCAAACTACACACAGAAAGAGATTGTTTGACCCAATATAAAACTTAACTTTTCATAAATATTAATAAAAAAATAGTGAATCCTATTAAACCCTAAAAAACCCTGCAGAACCTATAATACATCCCTGGAGTAATACAAACTGGAGTAACCATCCCTATAAGGACGACCCCAACAGGAACCTATCCTACATAGGAAACCCTGTTGTAACCTATCACTCACACAATTAAGTAAAGCACAAAATAAATTTCTATGATGAAACAAATAGGGTACCCTACAACAGGTTCCCAGCTTGGTGTGATGGTTGTCTGCGGTTTAGCATGCCATGGAAAATTATTTCTACTTAAAGGGATTGTCCAGTGAAAGAAAATCAATCTGAAATGGGGCTGGGCTGCTGAAAAAAAAAGAAAAAATTGTTATACTTACCTCCTGGTCCCGCAATGCTGCTGCCCGAGAGCTCTCTGGTGATCTGCTCCCATTCACTTACAGTAGAGTGTGAATCTCTCTTCTAGATCCCGAAGGGAAGAGGAGCAGATCCCGATAAGCTCTGGAGCAGAAGTGACAGGGGACCAATAGGTAAGTATACAGGGTTTTTTTTTTGCCACCCTGGCCCCATTTCAAATAAATTTTCTAGTGCTGGACAACCCCTTTAAATAACCATATATACCAAGTGTGGAAAGGAGGTACACGCTCATTTTACTTGATGCACCCCCTTTTACAGGCCACCAACTCCCATGAATAAGTAATATTTGCCACTTAAAAACAATTTAAAAAAGTCATTCTTCTTATGTCACAATATACTTAGCACCATAACTTGTTTTTCTATGGATGGAGTTCTGTGAGGGTTTTTCATTTGTAGAATAAATTGACGATCAAGTATTCCTGTGCCCTTTGCAGAGAAGCACCCCCAAAACATAATTTTCCCCCTCCATGCTTGACAGTGGGGACGGTTTGTTTTTTTGGGTCATAGGCAGTAACCCAAAATTTTTCCCCTTCCCCCCAACATAAAATATTTAGCAATTAGAGGTAATGGTTAAATTGGCACAAAAACCAAAGGGGATCCAATTTTTTTTGTCTCCTTCTTGAACACCACAGCACCCCCTTCTCCCAATCCAATCCAATAACCCATCCAGGTTTTCAAAAACCTGGCCCCAAACCGGGCCCGGGCCGGGGGCAATGCGCCCCCCTTGGCAGGGGCCGAGCCAAACCTTGTTGTGAGAACTCCCCGGGAAATTGGGAAACCCAAAATTTCGGTGTAAAAGTGCGATACCTACATGGATTTATATTTAAAAGGTCCCAGTAACCTTGGGGATACAAAACCCCAAAGTTCCGCCGTATAAAGGGCTGATCTCTCACCCTTCCCGTCTGACCCCAAAGGGGTACCCAAAGGGGCCCGGTCCACATAAGGGGATTACAGCCGGGGTACTCCCTGTATGGGGCCCATAAAAAAAAGGGGCCCCCTGCAAAGAAGGGCCCCATATTCCTAAATGCAAAGCAAGCCCCCGGCGGGGGTCCCAGGGCCCTCCCACCTCTCAGCCTTGGATCCCCCCGTTGTGGGCCCCCGGAAGGTGGGTGCGGGGCCTTTCCCCCCCCCTCCAATGGGCGCCCGGGCCGCCCCCCTCCGGTCCCCCTGAAAGCAGAGGGCCCTTGTCCCAAGGGGCCCTTGGACACGGCCCGGGGGTTGGGGACTAAGGGGGGTTCCCTCACTCCCTCCCAAACCGGGGCTGCGCTGCGGACCTGGTGGTAGTGGCGGTAGGCAACAGCAACCCGAACTAGCCCGGCCTCCCCTCCGCGGGATCACCCTGGAAAAGGCTGAAGGTTTTTTATAAAATACGGAACGAAAGGGGCACCCTGGCCCCCTCCTGCCCCTAACGCCTACCAAGGGGGCCCCTTGAACTCCTGGCTCAACCCCTAAAGGGGGCACCTGACTCTCTGCAAACCCAAATAAAGGGGGCCCTCTGAACTTACGGGCACAAACCTACCAAGGGGGCCCCCTGAACTCACTTAAAACATACAAGGAGGGGGGCCCTTGGCCCTACCACTACAAACCTAAAGGGGGCCCTTTGACGGGGCCTCCCCAAGGCCAAAGGGGGGCCCTGCTACCAACAAACTACTGTAAGGGGGCCCCCTTAAACCTACCTCCCCCAAACCTAAAGGGGTTTTCTTTAACCTTGAAACAACAAGTTTTAAAAGGAGGGAGGCCCCCCCATAAATTCTCCTGCCACACTACTAAAGTAGGCTCCTAACTACCTGTATATTTTACCTAAAGGGCCTGCTTATCTACCTGGGGCTATTTACCTACCACCCGTGGCTAGGTACCCACCAACCTACCTGGGGCCCGGCCAAAGCAACTTATCCAGCTTAGGTCAAACCTACCTAAATAGGGCCTGTCAAAATTTATGGCCTTGCACATTTCCAACCTACCTAGGGTCTTTGTCTACCTACCTGGTAATATAATTGGAGGGGAGCAGCCCATATTTTAGCATTATCTCCAGGGTTAGTTCCTTTTCCACCCTCCAACCCCTTAGGATACAGGCCTCAAAGGTTATGGTTTGTACCCGCTCTCCCACCCCTGGAAGTTGTACAGAAGGTGGAATAGTAAAAAAGTTGCGGGAAAAGTGAGGATTCTAAGATATTTTGTGTAATTTCTGCAGGAGGAGTGGTGGCCGGGACAAGTCATCATGACGGTGTGGAACGATGCAAAGAGAAGGGAAAAAAGGAGGATTATTGTATGTGGGTGAGCAGGGATTTTTTTATTTGGAGTGTGATTTTTGTAATGTGGTGGAAAAGGGGGATATTGTTGGGGGTGGGGGGATATTTGTATGTGGGTGGAGGCGTATTTTAAAAGTGGGTGGTGGTGGGAATTTTATTGGGGGGGGGTTATTATGTGTTGTGAGGGGGTAGAATTGGGGGAGGGAATTGTATGTGGGTGGAGGGGGAATGGATGGAGCTACTTAGCCCTGTGTCCCATGATATGCCCAGACTGACAGATATGTGAAGACAGATATTGACTCACTTGGTATAGTACTATACAATAATTTATTTTTGCAATACTGTTTTTATGTGGTAAAATGGGCGCATTTATATCCTAGAGGCCGTTTTTTTTGCTGGGGGCGGGGCGATCGGGTTGCTGGGGGTGGGGTTTACAGGGGGGCCCCAGGTGCTTTAGCTGTATGGGGCCTGAAATTTCTGTTGGCGGCCCTGGGGATACCCCACGAGGTGAGGTCTTGCACGGTGCCCCAGATCAATGTCGATTGACAGTCATTTTGTATTTCTTCCCTTTTCTTTTCTATTTCACCAACAGTTGTCTCCTTTTCCCAGCATCTTACCTTTTTAGCCATTCCAGCTTTGTGCAGGTCTATGATCTTGTCCCTGACATCCTTAGAAAGCTCTTTGGTTTTTGCCCATGTTGTAGAGGTTAGAGTCTGACTGATTGAGTTCTGTGGACAGGAGTCTTTTATAAAGGTGACTATTTAAGGCAGCTGTCTATAATGCAGGTAACGAGTTGATTAGGAGTCTAACTGGTCTGTGGGAGCCAGAACTCTTATTGATTGGTAGGGGATCAAATACCTATTTCTCTCAGCAAAATGCAAATAAATTTATATAAATTATACAATGTGACTTTCTGGATTTTATTTTGGATATTCTATCTCTCAATGTTAAAATTAACCTACCCTTAAAATTATAGACTGTTCATGTCTTTGTCAGTGGGAAAACTTAATCAGCAAGGGATCAAATAATTATTTCCTTCACTGTACCTTTTCATATTTTTTATTTTTTGTTACTAAGGTGTTTTTTTTAATTGAGGAAACAGGAAATTTGTGTTTGCTTTTTTATTTTTTTTCGCACTAAGGGCAACATGTTTGAAACTTATGCCCCAAACTTTCTCAGCCATGGAATGGATTTCTATGTCAGTGTTGTGTCAAACTTTGGCGCATGCGTGGCGCTTTCAAAAGTGGCGTGTCTAGTGCAACCTGTGCCAAGTTCTAGCTAATGACTATTCATATACCTGTCGGACAGGGCTACAACAGTTTTTTCGCTCGAAGTACGCTTGGTTACGATGAAGGGTGTTTAGCACCTGAAACACGTCAGCTCTCTGCCGTGTCTGTTTCGTGTTCATTTGCCTGGTTTGTAATGTTTTTATCTACTTGAAATAAAGGAGCTTTCGTCTGAAGACACTGGAGTACAATCCTACATTTCTCTGTTAACTCTGCTGGAGTCACACATCCTCCATACGCTTCCTATTTTGGGTGAGCTGAAAAAAAAATTACTTGAAAACTGGTGGAGCCCCACTCATACATGTCGCCCTAACTTTTTTTTGTCTTACTATATATAGTTACATAGTTAGTACGGTTGAAAGAAGACATGTGTCCATCAAGTTCAACCAAGGGTGGGGAAAATGTGGGTGATGGGAGAGAGACAAGGACTTTAAGCCCAAACCTCCCACTGGTTAATGCCCTGGAACCCACAAGGCAAGAACCAATCTGCTCCCGGAAAACCCCAAACTCTGACCCAGAGCCACCACCACCAGGATCCAGAATTTTACATAGCTACGTACGCATTAATATTCTTTAGTTCCAGGTAGGTATCGAAGCCTTTCTTGAAACTCTCTACAGTTCCTGCTGTGACCAGCTCCTCAGGCGGCTATTCCACAGATTTACAGTTCTTACCGTGAATCATAATCCATAGCAATACAATGATGTTTTGCTATTTATTATGCCGTAGACATACTGCCTACTAAACACTGTTTCTGGCAGGGCCTAATAGACTTCTTTACATGGCAAGCCATTATTTGGCGTCAGGCTGCTCTGGCAACCATTGGCACCCAACATCACTTAGTGGGGGTGCCAATGTTTAGAAAGAGGAAACCCCCTCTCTCTGTCAATCATCTAGATGCCACAACACTATTAGACCCAGCACATAGGGGGCTAAATGGCCAGGAGCGCAGCTAGCTCCTATGCTGGCTGCTCTGCCGGCATTGTGAAGGTGCTGGCTCTGATCGTTCTGTTTGGGGGGGGGGGCCTGTGAGGCCCCCAGGATCAGGAGCCCAATTGAGAATACGACTGCTGTGACCCCTGTAGCTATGCCACTAAAGGACACACATAGACCTGCCTTTGATGGTATATAAAGATTTTATTAAAAGGAATATCTCATACCCTTTTTGGCCTGATGATCATTTGTTCCCACAGCCTTTCTTTCTGAACAAGCTGTAATTGTATGTTAGGTACAAGTATGTCCCACAATAAATGGTGGATTGTTGGACATAAGAGGGGAGTTTTAGAACAACTTATTTGAGACCAATGGATTCCACACCTGCCCACCTCTATATAGTAGAGTAGAGTAGAGAGTACTCCGACCTGGACAGTTGCCCTACTTTTCCTTTTAGGGTTTGTAAAATATGCATATGACCATATTATACCTCTATAGCAGTTCCAAGTAATCTTCCTGATGTCACTTCTCCAAAGTTGGCCAGTATGGGGGTCATTGACTGGATTTATCTTCAGCAAACCTAAACATCTGCCGTGCATTCTATGTCTTGGGGCAGGATATGGCATTAAAGGGGTTATATCATAACATTAAATGGTCTTCAAAATAAGGGGACAGTGAAAACAAGCAACTTTGCAATTGGGTGTCATTTGCAAAGCTGACTTGTATTCACTGTCTCCCTGATCTTCGTTTTGTGTAAACACTGTTCCCCAGTGTCGGTCGGATTCCACCTCCTTTCATTTCATTGGCTGACGGCTCTACTAATTTACATTCTGTCTGGCCCCCGGTCGTATTCACGGAAGTGTGCATTCCTGCCTCTCTCACTCAGAATAAGGGGTCGGCAACATTTCACTCTGCACAGTAACCCTGCAGCTGCTTCTACAATCAGAAAACAGCAGAATTGTGCTCAGTGCCTAATACTGCTGCGTGTAAACATAGAAAGGAGACAGATCTGTGCTGCTCTGGATGAGTTTATAGAAGACTGGATTCAACTGTAACAAACCTCCAACTGTGAGAGGAGAAGAGATCAGTGCTCTGAGTTCATAGAAGACTGTCTAGACTGAATGCAGGGATTTGGTATGTAAACAAACAGCTCTTACAAAATAAGACTGCATAGGGAGAGGAATGACACGGTGACATGTGGACTCAGACAGAGGTGGGGGGCAGAGCAGGGATGTGCTATCCACTCCCACTGATCTCAAACAAACACACTGACTCTGGAGCGAACATGAACAGTAAAGGTAGGGGAATAATGTCATCCCCCTTCAGTTAAGAAACACTCAGCTGGGAGGGGAAGAAACGCCCCTGGATTTAAGGAGCTGAGAAACTGAAAGTACAATGAAACGCACGACCTGGTGACGCGATAAATCCCCTTTAATGTCAGATAAAGTTTGAGTTTACACCTCTGGGACCCGCATCTATCCCAAGATTATGCCCTGAAACAGCAGTAAATATTTCAAACTCCCATTGATTTCAATGGAAGAGTCCTGACCACCTCTCCTTTCAATACAGTTTGAAATCAATGTGAGTTCTGAATACAGCTGAGCGCTCTCGAGTTTCCCAGAGGTGGGAACTCACATCTATCTAACATTGATGCCATATTTTAGTGATATGCCACCAACGTCTAAACTGGGACAACCTATGAAGTGCATAACATATGTCAAAAATAAGTAAAATAATCATGACTAAATGAGCAACAAACTGGCACAAAGAAGATAAGGCCCTGCCCCTGAGGACGTACAATCTACAAAGCAAGGGTAAAGGAGACAGAAGGTTGAGGACAGACCATGGTGGTGAAGCAGTAGCAGGGTTATTGTAGGTTGTGGGCTATTCTGAGGAGATGTTGGTTTAGGTTGCTTTTGAAAATTTTAAATTTTTAGTGGAGGAGAGTCGAGAGATGTGTTGGGGCAGGGCCATCTTTTCCATTGGGCACAGTATTCAGTTGCCCGGGGGCCCCACAAGTATAGGGGCCCCAAGTTGTGTATGTATGCTCCAGGAATACAAGAAACATACCCTGGATCCCTTGTTTGGCTTTGCTTATTTAACTGTTTGTGTGTTTTTAGGACGTGCAAACAGTTATAAACCATGGTGGAGAAGGGAGCCAAAAGCTCCCTGCCCTGCCAATCAGTGTTGTAGGCTGCAGGCTTCCAGTGTCCAGATGTAAGTGGTGAGATAATATGGGTATGCTTGAGGGGACCTCGAGGCATGGCCAAGTGTGATGTCATGTAGTTGGCAGGGCCCACTGCAGTGCTATGCCCAGGGGCCCATAATTCTGTTAGATAGCTCTGTGTTGGGGGTAGTGCGTTCAAGAGAATGGGGGATACACAGGAGAAATCTTATAGATGTTTATCTGAGGAGCTGACAAGAGAAGGACGTTCTGTGAGGATCATACATTACATTAGGAGTGATATCTAGAGACTAAGAGATGAATGAGGGAGGAAGGTTTTTGGAGAGTATATATTTATACATTTATAGTTGTAAAATTCAACATGTAGCCTGGTGTCTCTGACCTTTTCATTTCTTTACTTCATTCCAAAGAATTTAGGGGGAACCACTGGAACAAATAATGCATTGTCCATGGAGCCCATATAAAGTACACTGATACCTATAGGCACCACAGTATGGAAATACATGCTCAGACAGGCTCAGACTGGCCCACAGGTTAATAGGGGAAACCCCCGGTGGGCCCCTGAGCATGGCAGACCTGGAGTTGGTATTTAACTTCATATATATTCTCAAAGGGGCAGAAAAGCTAGAGGAAGAGTATAGTCGGCATGTATAGTCATTTACATTTGCTCAGAAATTTGGTACCATAAAGACTTCAATGCTGCAGTTTCCTCGGCCATTCAGAGCTCCGATTAGTACCAATCTTTGATAATTGTTGTGGTTCGGATGCTTTCTTAAGAGCATCTTGTTCCAGTTGTCGACCTTGTATTTTTTTAATGTAAGTTTATCCTGGTGATCCCTTCTCCCATTATATTAATGGTCCCCTGCATACTACTACAGAAGCTGGGGCTCATTCCTTCTGCCGTTCCCCAATATAACTTTTGGTAAAAACGAAAAAATTTGCCACAGGAACAGGACATAAGAAAAACATTGCCACGTAAACAAGAACAAAGCAGTCATTGAAATGACAATACGTGCGCTATATTCACTTTTATCAGTTTTTTGTGAATGTCGACTTTGTACATGGCAATCAGGTTTTTTACTTTTATGATGTGCCAAATAGAAAATTATCTAAAATCAACTTTACTATCATAAATGCATAAATATCTCTTATCAACACATGAAGGTCCCATGAAGTTAATCAATCAACACTGGTCATTTGTTGACTGGGAGTCCACACGGTGCCTGAAAATATTAAAGCAGCAGTTCCTCAATGAAACTATGTATATATATATATATATATTATATATATATTACCTACCAGGCAAGTATTTGCAATAGAACTCCCCAAAAAAACGGGCCCCCCGCAACCATGTCGATGAGGTGGCCTGGGGCCCACCAGTGAGTTATTCTTTGGGTCCACCGGGGAGTTGATTCTAGGTCCACCGTGGAGTTTGATTTCGGCCCACCAGTGGAGTTGATTTTCGGACCCACCAGGGGAATTGATTCTTGGGGCCCACCAGTGGATTTTGATTCTCGGCCCACCAGGGGAATTGATTCCGGGGGCCCCACAGTGGACTTATTCCAGGGACCCCACATCAGTGGAAGAACCCAGGCCCACTAGTGGAGTTGAATTCTCGGACCCCCACCAGTGGAGTTGTTTCCCGGGGCCACATGAAGTTGATTTCGGACCCCACCCAGTGGATTTTGATTCTCGGAGCCCACCAGTGGAGATGTTTTCCTGGGTTCCACTAGTTGGAGTTGATTTCCTAGGGCCCATCAGTGGACTTTGATTCCTCGGAACCCACCGTGGAGTTGATTCCTCGGAGCCCACCAGTGGATTTGGATTCCTTTTTTTTGGCCCACCAGTGGAGTTGATTCCTGGGGGCCCACTAGTGAGTTTGATTCCCTTGGGCCCACCAGTGGAGTTGAATTCCTGGGGCCCCACCATGGAGTTGACCCTTGGGGCCCACTAGTGGACTTGATCCCAGGGCCCACCAGTGGAGTTGATTCTTGGAGCCCACCAGTGGAGTTGATTTCTGGGGTCACCAGTGGAGTTGGTTTTTGCCACCCTAAAGCTCCTGCACATAACTAACTCTCACTCTTTCTCTGTCCTTTCTCCATGAAAAGCAGCCACAGGAGTACAAGACCCAGGGGCCCACCAAAGGATTCCCCTGTTCCGTGGGGGGCCAATCCAAGCCTGCTAGTAATACAGTGGGTATGAAAAGTATTCAGACCCTTTTAATTTTTCACTGTTTGTTTCATTGCAGCCATTTGGTAAGGTTAAAAAAGTTAATTTTTTTGCTCATTAATGTACACTCTGCCCCCCCATCTTGAAAGAAAACAAACAGAAATGTGGATATTTTTGCAAGAAAAACTGAAATATCACATGGTCATAAGTATTCAGACCCTTTGCTGTGACACTCATATTTAACTCCCATGCTTTCCATTTCCTCCTGGTCCTCCTTGAGATGGTTCTACTCCTTCATTTTTGCGTGTAATGACTTCAAAGATAACAGAGTCACTCAGCAGATAACAGTGTGTCTCAGCAGCATTTCCTCTCTCGCTAGATGCTTCCTCTCATGACAAATACAGCTCTGTTGGCTTAAATTTTAGTCCATCTGCTTGGA
>JAODAL010077843.1:0-13125 GCA_025379985.1 Phyllomedusa bahiana
CCCCTTTTAGGGGGGTGCAAAAGGGAAATGCAGTGCTGAGAAAAGCAATAGGCTGCCAGTCCATCTATACCCCACTACTCAGTATAATGCTGCTGGCAGGAAACGGATGCCTTTGATTCATCTTGGGATATACATCCACCAAAGGCAGCTAAAGAGAATATTAGAGGAGCTTTTCTTGCTTTTTTTATAATCAATTTTCCACAGCAGAGCGGCTCTTGGACCAGACTGGAAGCAGTTTGTTTTAATCAGGAGCAGCTCTCTGAAATGAAACACAATTTCATTTTGTTCTGGATCTAGGGGTTAAACAGGAAGGGTGAAAATTACAGAAATAAAATTCAAGGCTCTCCCACACTAGGTGAAAGAGTCTATTTTAACAACTGCAAATTATGCAGAGAAATTCTACTATTTTACCATTTACCATAGAATATATTTTACTTTAATGTATTTGCAGGGGCATCGCTAGGCAGTTTTATCTGGGACTATATACACTGGGGGCCCTATTACTTGCCTTTATCTACTGGGGCCCTATTACTTACCTATATCTACTGGGGGCCCTGTTACCTACCTATCTATACTGGGGGCCCTATTACCTATCTATCTATATTGGGGTCATGTTACCTACTTACCTATACTGGGGGGCCCTATTACCTGCATATATATATTGGGGTCCTATTACCTGTCTTTATATACTGATGAGCCCTATTACCTGTATATATATAATGGAGGCTCTACTACCTACCTATATATACTGGGGGCCCTATTACCTATCTCTATATATACTGGGGGCCCTATTATCTGTCTTTGTTTCTCTGTCTCTTTCTCTCCTACAAACTGGAGGACCCTATTGCCTGCCTATTGGGGAACATATAACCTATATACCTAACCTATGTACCTAGCTACTGAGGAGACCTATATATTTACCTACTGGGAGGAGGTCTATAAAGAAACGATGGGTGACTCCACCTTCCACACTGCAGGCACCTGGCTTTTCTATCAAGGAAAAGCCAGTTGCTGTGGGGAGGGGGTGTCACCATGCTTTCCTGTATTAACCCCCATTTGGAAGGTAGTTATGTAAACCCCCCATTAGATAGGTAGGTATATAGGTGCTGGAAAAGTGAGGATTGTAAAATGTTTGTAGTAAATTCTGCAGAGACGAGTCGTGGTCAGGAGAAGTCATCATGGTGGTCTGGGCCAGATGAAGAAGAGAAGGGAAAGTGAGTGACTCCAATCAGAAAATACATCTCCTGTAAGTCACTAAATAGAACTGCTGTGTAATCACTTATATTTCTGCTGAGTACCCACATACAATTAGTTTCTACCACTATATCGTAACTGTATGGCGTTACTATATGTCTGCAGACCCTGTGTACAACTGATAGTCACATGTAGTGGTCACGTTTGGTCAGGGTCTGGCAGTATTATTTCATCCTTAAACAGTAATAGTTTTGGGTCTTGGTATTGTGGGAGGTTTGTTTTACTAACAAGCATACATATAGTACATTCGCTTCATGTATAGGTGTATTATTTGGTGACTTATTTACAAGGTATTACACTGTCATAAGTAGGTAAGCGCCTTTGAAAAAGCAAATTTGTCAGTGCTGATTTTCATTGTACAATGACTGGTGAGGTGATGGACAGGATCTATGTGAAATACGCATTAAATAAGTAACCGGAGCATAAGTTCTTTCTCTGTAAAAACAAAGGCTACAGTTCACAAGGTGGCATGAAAAATACTGTGTGAACTAAACCCTTCTGAGCAAAACTTAACACAAAGGGCCCAGGGCCCAGATGTTTTAGGACTCTTGCAACGCCCTTTCTGTAGTCTACTGTAGTCTGTTCCTAGGGGAGGGCGAGGTGGGCAGTTCCTTGGGGTGCCACAGCTCTGCTCTCCAGGACAGGAGAGGGGGGAGAGGCAGCGACACTCAACAGGTGGGGGGAAATGCTTGCCCAGCGATTATCTCACTCTCCACGACCATTTTAAAACGGTTGTGCAACTGTGCAGCTGTTTCTACAGAGAGAAGGAAAGAACAATTTGTTACTATCCTTGACTTCTCGGTTGTATGCACAATGACCACTGCATATACACATCAGTGTCAGTGATACAAGGCTTTCATCATCCCCTCTGTGGTGCTGGGTCTTCCATATACCTACATACCTACAAGGGCCCTATATACCTACACACCTACCTACAGGGATCCTATATAATTACATACTAGAGGCCTATATTATCACTTATTGGGGAGACCTATACAACTACCTATATACTTAATAGGGGACCTAGATCCCCTCCTATTGGGTGACCTATAAGTCAAACGAGGTGCTATACACCTACATAATTGAGGACTACCTAACTAAAAGGGGGTTTCTTGTCAAACCAAGTGGGGGGAAGTCTACCTAATACATTTTGGGGGGGATTTAACTATCCCCCTATATTGGTAAAACAAAATCGAAAAAATTTTGTGAAACAAAGGGGACCCAACCCAAATTTAGGAAAATTTTTAATTTTAAAAGGGCCAAAAAGGGAGTCATTATTATAGAGAGGGGCAAATTTTCTAAAAAAATTCGATTCGGTCACTTCCCCGAATTTTCCGAAAAAAAAATAAATTGGGTTCCGAAATTATTTCCCGGCCCCGAATGGGTTTAAAAAAAGAAATTAATTTCCAGGCGGCACAGACCCTGCAGGTGTTTGGTATAACGTTTTTGCCATGCTTAAAAATGCAGGGGAGCTGGTTTCATACAATGTTGTTTTTTTGGGTATGACACGCAGATGCTGCCGCCGCTCTTAGAATCGCTTAAACTAAAAAAATTCCCTGGGCATTTAAGAGGGAAAAAACTGCCCAAAAAAAAACTAAAGCGGGAATGTAGCCTGAAAAATTTTTTCCAGCAAAAAGTTGGAAAAAAACAACCCTAAATCTCAGGGGGAAACATTGGGGACGGGAGTGTGGAGGTGAGGGCCCGGCAGCCACAGCCCAGAGGCCCGGCAGTGGCAAAATTTCCCTTCCCTGGAGGTGGCAAAAAAAAACGGGAAAAAGCCCAGAGTGGCACAATGACTGAGAGCGGAGGTCCGGCCCCCGGGCAGTTTGAATCAGGCAGTGGCACAATGCTTTTGGGAAAGGCGGCCAAAACGGGTATTAGGCCAAGAGTGGCACAATAAACAAGTGTGGGGGTCAGGGCCCGGGCAGCGTATGAGGTCAGGAAAGGGAAATGACATTTGGGGGGCGGGCAAAACGTTTAGGCCACAAGTGGCAAAAAATCCACAGTGGGGAGGTCACGGCGGCAGCAGAAAGGTTCGGGCAGTGGCACAATGATATTCTGGAGGGGGCCAAAAAAAAGTATTGGGCCCAAACAGAGTGGCAAAAACACCCCATTTGTGGAGGTCACGACAGCGAAAAACATAAAGATCAGGCAGTGGCAAAATGAATTCGGGGGCGGCAAAACAGTATTAGGCCACAGGTGGCAAAAATCACACAGTGGGAGGTAACGACAGCAGCAGCAGGGAGATCAGGAAAGTGGCACAATGAAAACCCTGGAGGGGGGAAAAAACAGGGGGAAAACCCACAGAATGGTAAAATTGACTGAGGGGTGGAGGCCCACGGGGGGC
The DNA here is from genome assembly GCA_025379985.1 of Phyllomedusa bahiana. Taxonomy (NCBI): domain Eukaryota; kingdom Metazoa; phylum Chordata; class Amphibia; order Anura; family Hylidae; genus Phyllomedusa; species Phyllomedusa bahiana. Next base: position 3,602 of record JAODAL010077843.1, read on the forward strand.
GAAGCATGGGGTCGGCAGGGGCCCAAAAAGACACAGTGGGGAGGGCACGGCGGGAAAGTCAAAAGCGGGCAGCATGAGGTCGAGAGTGGCAAAATTGACATTCGGAGGTGGCAAAAACAGGGGGAAAAGCCACAGAGTGGCACAATAAAATGAGAGGGGGAAGGTACGGCGGCAGCAGCTTGAGGCCAGTGGCCCCAATGAAACAGTGTGGAGGACGGGCAGCAGCCACGCAGCAGCATGAGGTCAGACAAGTGGGCACAATGACCCCGTTGGGATGCCACGGCAACAGCAAACCCAGCATGAGGTCATAAGTGGAAACAAGGGACAGAGTTTTGGGGGTTTGGGTGGCAATACCAGTCCCTGGTAAAGGGGTTGGTAGGAGATGGAGAAACTGTCAGCAGATGTGTGGCTTCAGGGGGGTGGCGGCATCAAAAAGTGCTGAGGACAGGTAGTTGGAACCCCAGATGACGCCAAAGGCCCTTGGTGTGTGGAAATCCGGGGCCGTTCCACGTTTTGATTCATTTTTAAACAAAGGTCAGTCTTTCAAAAATTTCCCGGGGACAAGCGGGTTCCCCTTTGGGGGGTTAACGTTGGCCCCCGCCGAAATGAACCCCCGCCCCCTATGCCACACTACTGGCCCGGGGCAGGACACTTCTCCACTGCAAACTGGGCAAGTTGCGGCCCAAAAAATCCAGTTTGGCTGCCCAGTAGTAAAGGGGAAATCTTCTTACTGAGGTTTGGCAGAGTGCTGTCCAAGTAGGCCCAACCTGTTGGTTCAGGGACTGCCCCAGGTCCTGCTACGGGTGGCGACTCCCCTCCTCACTAGGGGGTGAAGAAATTGCCATCAGGGGGAACTCCAGACTTGGGTTACATTGAGGGGAGCTGGAACGCTCCTACCCCCCCCCCTTTCCCCAGCACCCGGGGGCGGGTGGTCCCGTGAGCGCTGGGGAAACCCCCCGGCAGCCCCTTTTCCAGAGGGGGGACGATGCCGCACTTAGGCATCGGCCAAATGATTACGGGGTTTTCCCTAAAAGTTTTTGATTTTGTCTTCCCTAATGCTGGGAAAAAGGATTCCTTTTTGGCCCGGGTTCGAGATTTCCAATAGGGTGGAGAGACGGGTCATCCCTCTCCCGGATGCTGACTATTGGCGTAACAAGCCAGGCCCAAATAAGCCAGGCGGGGGCCCAATCTGCACAAGTGCCCTCCGAGGGGCTCCCTGCCCCCATTTCCACTGAAATACTGCCACGGTTTTTGGGGGTCATTGCCTTGTCTTCCCCCATCTCCATCCACCTTCCCCAGTTCCCCTGCCCCCCCCTCTTTATCCCCGGGGGTAGAAAATCCACTCATTTCCCAGACAATGCTTCTGCTCCAATGTCCTCCTCCCCCTCCCCCTTTCAGTCCCCCCCCGGGACTCATGTGGCCAGAGATGTAGTCCCCCATTTCCCAGTCCCGCCCGGGACAGTTTTTTTCGCATCTTTTCCAGGAAATAAGAGGGGAATAAACGTTTTTTTCCCCCGTAGCCCTGGCGACTGAAAAATAACGTGGCCCTCCTCGAATTCCCCTCAACAAAGGGGCCGGTGTAACGCATGAGCTGCCACTGGCTGACATCAAAGTTACACGGGGAAATACTTCTGTCGCCGGGATCATCAAAAAATCTTTTAATGGCCTTTCTTGTTCTTTACAGTCGGTCCAACAGTGCAGGCTGGAATTCCATTGGGTGGAAACATCGATATCAGAGTGTTTTGGGGGGGAGGCCCTTTCTCCCGCTGCAACTCGAGGAGGGTGTTCCTGGCTTTTTTAAAGGGAAATAAAGTGCATGCCATTTTTCCTGGCCATTTTCAGAATGTTTTTGAAGATCGGTGGAAAAAAAAAAAACCCTTCGGGGAAACCTTTTCACAACCGGGTTTGAAAAACTTTTTGCCCATGCCAGGGCCCCAGGGAAACCATCCCCCCTTTCGGTGCAGCGCGGCACCATTTTTCCCCCCATTGCCCGTAAACCAGGGTTCCGTTTTTGCATTTGGGGCGGGAAAAAGCACAAAATTCGATTTTTTGGGCGGGAATGACGGGGAAAGCATTTCCTTCCCCTGTGTGACTTCGTTCGCCGGGGGGCCAAGCCAGGTTTAGAACTGCATGACCCCCGCTTGCCCTACACTTGGTATGGGGGTAGCAGTACTTGGGAAAGGCTGGGAGGGTTGTGGAGGGGGAAAGGAGGCGGAATTGGGAGGTGCAGGTTTGACAACGTGGGGAAAAGCGGCTCCCCTTGCCCAAAAGTTGTTGGTGGCCTGGGCTGGAAGCACATTCCCCCAAGGGGGGCCTTTAAAGGGAAATGTACGGGCCCTGCCCTTAGTTAAAAGCCCCAAAATTCCCGCTCCCGGCACCTTGGAACAAACCGAAAAGGGTTTAAGGACTGACCCCCCTTTCTGTTCTACATATTTATGAAGGCGGGTACTCCCCTTTTTGGAAAAAAATTTTTAAAGGCTTGGAACTTCCCCCTCGGCTCGGCAAAAACCCTTTATTTATTAAATGGTCCCCGAGCCCCCCCCCATTTGGGAAAAGGGAGGGACTGCAATACTCAACTTGGACGGGAAAGAAAGGTCAGCTGCTGCCCCTTAGGAGGGGTTGGACGCTTAACTGTTGTCTTTTGGGCAATCCCCTCGCGAATAATGCGGGGCCCCCATGAGTACGAGGAGAAAGGAGAAATCTGGCCCTGGGGGGAGATGATGTCAAAGAGAAACGCCCCTTCCCTCAGAGGTGGTGGGTTTAAATGGCTGCAATGGCAGGGCTTTGCCACTGGGGGGGCTTGCTGCTGCGTTGCGCAGCGGCGGAGGGGAACCACCACATCTGACCACGTTTCTCCCAGGCCACCGAATGGTGACCGGGCAGGGGTGTTGACGCTGGGCCGGGGTGCCAACTTAGCCCCCTGGCCCGCTTCAATTTCTGCCCACAGATTCAAACATTTTCCCTTATTGGGCTCCCCCGGGGGTCTTAGCAAAGAACTGCCACACCGCCGAGTATGGGATTTTACCCCCAACGCCCCTAAACTGAGTGATACTGCCCCCGCGGGCCTCGCTGAACCCCCTGTGCCGCAAAATTTCCCTTGGCCCTGCAAAAGGGGTTTTTTTCCCCCCGGGTGGCCGCTTGGCCCCCAAATTTACACTGCTGCTACCCCGGCGGACTCACGGCCACACAAACCCTTTTTGGGGCTGCTGCGCTGTGCCTGAGCGAAAGCTGACGCCCTCTTCTCCTGACGATGATAAAGCCCTTCCCTCCCCCGGCTCCCAAGTGCGGTCGGGGGGAAACCCTCATCTATTTGTGTTTCATCGTCACTGCTGTCCTCAAACACCCGGGCTTGGGGATGCCCAAAGGGTGAACCCCCTCACAACCTGACCCCCCATGCCACTCTCCCAAAACTATACTTCCCCCGCCTTTTGCAAGAACAGGGGTTTTTGGCCCCATTTCTTCGCTGCCCAAATAATGTGCCCTCCTCAAATTTTTTATCCTCGCTATATAGTGGCGCTGAGCCCCGCCACATAGTGATCCTGGCTGAGGGAAACCCGGGTGGGACAGAGGCGGGCTGAGGACAGGTGAGGGGCCCCTGACCCGCCCCAGGGCCCTGCCCAAAAAATGGTTGTTTGGGGTTCCCAAACCCACCTTGGGTGGGGTTTTCAGATGTCCAACTGGGAAAGGAAAAAGGGGGACTTAGTCAAACCCAAACAAGAACCCTTGGGTTGCTGAAAAAAACACGGCACTAATGACAGCGGGAGTTGTGGCCTCACAGAGTGAACCCCCGTGCGACTCCCCCTTCTGTGCTGCGACCCGGGCCTTTCCAGGGGAAAGTTTTTTGCCAAAAGCCATTCGCCCGGGGCAGAGCCTGCCACCCTCTCTGTTTACATACTGTTTGTTTTTAAAAAGTACAGACACGTTTGATGAAGATAAACTGTATAAGATAAATAGTCATTCCCAAATTTAAAAAACAGTGGCACAACAAAGGACTAAAGAAACTAACCAAAAAAAAAAATAGGAACTTTGGAAAAAAACATTACTGGCTAACTAGGATAAAGGGGGAAAAAAATTTAGGTTCTTTGTTTTTCCCCTTCTGGGGCCCGGGAAATGCTTAAGCCACTTCCGAAACTTCACCCCGGGGCCCCCAGGCAAGTGGGCCTTCGCTAAGTTTCCCTTATTGGGTCCCATTCAGACTAGCACACTTAGGGGGCGAAGAGGAACCCCCCCCCTTCAAAGCCCCTGGGAAATGATTTAAAACCTGAGGGAAAAAGGGGGGAGTACAAAAACCCAAAAAGGAGTCCCGCCACCCCCTCCCGTTTCAAAAATTTAAAAAAACCGTTTTTTGGGTTTTTCAAAAGAAAAAAATTTGTTTTAAAAAAAAAAAACAAATGCACAATGGAGGGCAACAATACATAAAAGTCATTCAAATTTAAAAAAAAGTGGAATTATGGACTAAAGAAAAAATCAAAAAAGGGCATAGGGAAAATTTGGAAAAGCATTACTTTCTAACTAGGATATTTTGGAAAAAAAAAGAGGTTTTTGTTTTACACTTCTGGGGCCCGAACTGACATTATGTAAGGGAGTGGTGGCTGACTCCATTTTGGGTTTTTTTACTCCCACCCACTTTCTAAAGGGTTTTTTTAAACAGGGAGTGGCTTTGAAGCAGGTTTTCTTCGCTCCCTGAAGTGTGCCCAATCCCGGGAAAAGGACCCAATAGAGGTAACGTTTGCGTAAGGGCCCACTTGCCTGAGGTCCCGGGGAAGTTTCCGGGAAATGGGTTAACAGTTTGGCCAGAAGTGTGAACAAAGAACCTCATTTTTTTCCATATATCCCCAGTTAGCAGTAATTTCTTTTTCCAAAGTTCCTATTTTCCTTTTGATAGTTTTTTTTTAGTCCCTGATGTAAAATGTTTTTTTTAATTTTAATGACTATATTATTGTTGCCCCCACCAGGTGCATTTGTGCTTTTTTTTTAAAAAAAAGTTTTTCATGTGCAAAACAAACGTTTTTTTTTTACATTATGTAAGGGAGTGGTGGCTGACTCCATTTTTTGGGTTTTTTTTACCCCCACCCCCTTTTTCCCGGTTTTTAAAACATTTCAGTGTGCTTTGAAGAGGTCCTTTTGCTTTTGAAGTGTGCTGGTCTGAAAAAGGCCCCAAAAGAGGTAACGTTTTTGTAGGACCCACTTGCCCAGGTCCCCCTGAATTTCGGAAAATGGGCTTAAGCAGTTCGGCCCAAAATGTGAAAAAAAAAACCTCATTTTTTTCCCTTTATCCTAGTTAAACAGTAAAGCTTTATCCAAAGTTTCCCATGTCCTTTTTGATAGTTTTTTTGTCCCTGATGTGCCACTGTTTTTTTTAAAATTTGGGAAAGGGGCTAAAATGTATTGTTTCCCACACCCGTGTGCATTTGTGCTTTTTTTAAACCCAAAATTTTTTCATGTGCAAAAAACCAAAAGGGTTTTTTTTTACATTATGAAAAGGGGGTGGTGGCTGACTCCATTTTTTGGGTTTTTTTACTCCACCCAAATTTCTCAGATTTTAAATCAGTGCAGTGTGCTTTGAAGCAGGTCTCTTCGTCCCTGAAGTGTGCCCGGTCTGAATAGGACCCCAAAAGAGGTAACGTTAGCGTTGGAAACCCCCTTGCCTGAGGTCCCGGGAAGGGTTTTGGGGAAATGGGGTTAAGCATTTTTGGCCAAAGTGTGAACAAAGAACCTCATTTTTTTCCCTATATCCCCAGTTTGCCCCTAAAGCTTTTTCCCCAAAATTCCTATGTCCCTTTTTTATAGTTTCTTAGTCCATGGTGCCACCCGTTTTTTTTAATTTGAATGACAATGTATTGTTGCCAAAAAAAAAAAAACCAGGGGGTTTTTTTTTTTTTTTTTTTTTTTTTTTTTTGGGGGGGGGGGGGTTTTTTTTTTTTTTTTTTTTTTTTTTTTTGTTTTTTTTTTTTTTTAAACAAAAAAAAAAAAGTTTTTTTTATTTTTTTGTGAAAAAAAAAAAAAAAAAGGGGTTTTTTTTGGATTTTTTTATTTGGAAATTAAAAAAAAAATAAAACCCCTTTTTTTTTAAAAAATTTTTTTTCCAAAAATTTTTTTATTTAAGTTTAAGTTTTTTCCCCAAGGCCGTTGGGTTAACCCCTTTGGGAAAAAAATTTCGCTTTCCCCAAAAAGGCCAGGAAAAATTTCTTTTAAAGTGTCGTTTAAAAAACAAAGTGTTGGTTTAAATAAAAATTAAAAACACAAACAAGGGGTTAATTAACCTTCGGGCATGAAAAGGCTACAGGAAAAAATTTTTAAATTTTCTGGCGTTGAAAAAAAGGGTTTTTTTTTGTCGCACACCAGCAAAACAACGTTAAATTAAACCCCGGGATGTAAATTGCGCCCAAAAAATTGAGCCCACAAACCGTAGCTTTGAAACGTGTTACAATTGGTGTTTTCTACGCCCCACCCAAGGGGATTTCAGTTGTAATTTTCCTTTTCTTTTTGAATTTGGCTACAGGGAAAAAATTTTTATAAATTTTTGGGGTTTAAAAGGGCGGTTTATTTTTGCAGCACACCCGCAAAACAAGCTTAATTAACCCCCGGGGGAAAAATTTCGCCAAAGGGAAATTGGGGCCGAAAAAAAATAGTAAAACTTTTTTAGCGTGTTCCCAAATTTCGTTTTTTCTACGCCACACAACAAGAATCAGTTGTAATTAAAACCCTTTCTTTTGAAATTTGGCTACAGGAAAAATTTAATATTTTGGGGTTGAAAAAGCGGTTTAATTTTTTTTTCAGCACACCAGCCAAAACAAGCTTAATTTAAAAACCCGGGTGTAAATTGCGCCAACGAATTGAGCCGCACAAAATAGTAGGGTTTTTTAGGTGTTAAAAATTGCGTGTTTTTACGCCACACAACAAGGGGATACAGTTTTAATTAACCTTTGCCCTTTTGAAAATTTTGGGTACAGGAAAAAAATATAAATTTTGGCGTTGAAAAAAACGGGTTTTTTTTTGTCAGAAAACCCCCAAAACAACGCTTTAAATTTAAACCCCCCGGGTGTAAATTGCGCCAAAAAATTGACCCCACAAAATAGTAGCTTTGTAGCGTGTTACAATTGCGTGGGTTTTTTATGCCACACAACAAAAGAATTTCATTGTAATTAAAACCCTTTTTTTGTGAATTAAGGCTACCCGGAAAAAAAGTGGGGATTTTTGGCTTGAAAAAGACGGGTTTTTGGGGGCAGACACCACAAAAAAAAAGCTTTCATTAACCCTTTATTTTAAATTTTCGAATAGGAAATTTAGCAGCCAAAAAAAAAGTGGAAATTTTTATTGTAAAAACGCTTTTTTCTTTAAATGAATACAACCCGGAAAATGGCTTAGATCCCCCTTGATATTGAAAAGTAAAATGAGCTGCCCGTGGACGCACACTGGATTTCAGATCCAAAAACCCCAAAAAAATTTGAAAAAGGAAAAATTAAGAAAAAAAGTCCCCTTTAGCAAACTGAGACACCCAAAAGAATCGTATATAAAAATCAAAACTTTGTAAGAGCTATCCCGCCGCGGCAAACACCTTTCCCCGATGAGCACAGTGGAGGGTGTGGGCTCCCGGTGTCCCCGGCCCGGACTTATATAGTGCGGTGGGCGTCACAGAATCCCGCCCGGGTTTTGGGTTTGGGTTCACCTCTGCCAAAAATGTCTTCAGGCTATGCCCTTCTTTCCCCCCAGAGTACTTTTCCCCATGAGCGCCCTGTGCCGCAGCCATTTTATCAAATTAAAAGCACACTTTGTTCACCCGAAATACCCCAAAGTTTTGGGCTTCGTTTCCCAACCGAAAATTTTTTCCCGAAATTCCCAAAAGAAATTTCCCCTTTGTTAGAATCAATTCACCCACCAATTTTTACCCTTTTGGGACCTATAGAGGGGAAAAATGGGTAGAAAATTTGGGATGAAAGTGTGGAAAAGTGAGGGGTCTTAAAATTTTTTGATTTTTAATTTTTACAGATAAGGGTTTGTTTGGGCCCGGAGAAGATGTCCAAAGGGGTCTGGGGCCCGGGAAGAGCAGAAAAAGGGGAAAAAAGAAACAACTCACCAGGGGGAAGGGGAAAATCAGTAGTTCCTGTGAGTCCTAGGGTGTTTAAAATTTTTTAAACACTTATATTTGCGAAAAAGCCAAATGTTTCGATAGGTATTTTACCAAATTTTATGGCACTGTTTCACAGTAACATTGTTCGTAGTATAATGGTTTATATTCGTAAAGGTAAGTGTTTTTATTCAACCTATTTTGTATTTTTATGTGTTTTTAGTGTGGCAGTTTCCCTTCATTCAAGGGGATTCGGTTTTGGGATAGCAGTATTATTTAGTAATTGTCTGACTATTATTTAGTAGTTTTATACGTAGAACTTTGTGTTATAACTTTTTGTATATTCAGGCACAGATTGATGGTGATGCAATGTATTGCAGCATGGCACAACATGTTAGGGGTTTGGGGAGAGAGGGAGACATTTCTTTATCCTGTCCTGAGTACAATTTAGCCTAAGAATGGCTATGTCTACTACAGACAGAAGTTCTCAATTTTAAATATAAGTCTGTTTTCCCTTAGTCATCTCAGCGCATTGATTCGACAGATAAAATCTTTAATCAACATAACTCTGTAAAACACCAACCTCAAATGATGCCCTGTTTGTTGTTTCTAAGTACAGACTCTCTAGATAGAGAGGGAGCATTTTGCTGCTGAACGGGGGTAAGGGAAAACAAATTTACATTTTAAATCATTTCACTTCACTTAAGTCTATATGAGCAGCACAATGATATGGATGTAGCAAGAAGATATCCTGCAAGGACCATAAGACAAATTTTCCAAAGGTGGCATTGTCTAACAATCTTTTTAGAGACTCTGTAGTGCCTAATAAAGGTGTTGGTCGAAGACCACAATGCTGTGCTACAGATCTGGTTGCTAGAGATCAGAGCTCTTTCAGTTGCAGAAGTAGACTGGGCTCTGGTACTCGGGGTCTTTAGGAATGGAGGTGACTCTAGGCCATCAGTCTAATAGGCATAAGAGATCGATATAAAATTATAACATGGTAGTCTGCTCACCAGTAGTCTAAGCATTCTTACAGTCCACCTCATGTACAGTGCAGGGAAAAGACATCCAGTTGAGCATGAGAAATCCCAAAGGCAAAAATTGTTGCTTCCAGCACTCGTATATACAAAAAATAAAACTCACATTTATTCAGTCCCAATTAAAAAATATAAAATCAAAACAATGGAAGACATATACTATTTATGTATTTCGAGCCTCAATATAAGCTCTTAATCACAAAACCAAAGAAGGAAACTAAGACATAATCAGAAAACCACAAAAGGAAGGTCTGAAGTGACCTGCTGTCTAGAACCAAGGTGTCACGATACTAGTGGATACAGCTGGAATCCAATGGCTAGGACTGGCTTGAACACAGCGAAGGCCAATGCAGACTGGAACAGGAGGCAGCAGAGATGTAGACTGGATCCTAGGCAAAATCAGGAGGAGCACAGTTTGA
>JAODAL010077844.1:0-13125 GCA_025379985.1 Phyllomedusa bahiana
ATGGGGTCAGGGTAGAGCCACAGCTTCCGCCCCTCTTCAACTGCTAGTTCTACAAGCCCAAATATGTTTCAGGCAGCTACCCAAAACGTGTGATGCAGAGCTTCTGGGCCCGAAAAAAAATTTTTGAGCCAGTAGGGCATTTTTTAAGGGCCCAACGTTTCTATTTTTTCCAAGAAAATTCTTTAAAACATTTTATTTTTGAAATAGCTGTTTTTCTTTCTTTTAAATTTACAATTAATAATTTTTCTGCTTAAAAGAACGGGGAGGGGGGGGGGGTCCCTCAAGATAAATTGAAGATTTTAATTTGGGGTTTTAATTTTGGGGGAAAAAAAAATTTACCCTAAGGCTATGTTCACATGGCTTAATGCAGGGGAATTACACCCCGCTTACCCGTTTGGCCGGGGGGGGGAGGGGGGGCCCGGCACCTCGCCGCCCTAGACAATCATTACTAGCAGCGGTATACGCCGTAGAAAGTGACATGTAAATTTCCCTCCCCCCGGCGGATTCGCCGGGCGGGGGGGAGGAGACTTAATCCATATTTTCTCCTATGAAAACTGGGGGTTTACCGAATGCGGGCCGTTTTCAGCCCTAATTTGCGCACTTGGGGAGCGTAATTACGGACCAAAATAGGGCCCATTTTAAAGCCTGTGAACATGCCTAGGCTATTTTTATACGGGCTTATTTGCGGGGGCGTAATTACGCCCCCCAACACCCGTTTTGGGGCGGGAGGGGGGGGGCCGGCACCCGCCGGCCATAACTTTCATTACCAGGGGCGCGTATCCCGCTAGAAATTCACATGTCACTTATCTCCCCCCCGGGCGTATTCGCTGACAGGGGGAGAGGAGACGAACCCTATTTCTCTGGAACTGTGGTTAACCCTAATGAAAGGGGCGGGTTCCAGCCGTAATTTTTCCAGTACGGCACATAATTACGGACTGAAATACGTCAATTTTAAGCCGTGTGAAACATAGCCTAAAAATTTGGAGCTTTCTTTTACTGCCCTACAAACAAATTCCCCCCCGTTTTGGCCATGAAATGTAAGGATTGGCCACACGACAGCCAAAAAACCGGTTGGATTTTTGTTTAAGAAACCACCGTTTTTTATCGCTCTTTATATTTGGGGGGGCGGTTCCGTTTGGGTTTTTTAAAAACCGGCCCCAAAAAAAATTTTCATGTTCTGGTTTTTCTGAATGCCAGTGGGGGTTTTTAAATCCCCCAGTAGAGAATAAAGACAAAAGGCAGTCCAGACTTACATCGTTCTGACTTACACTGTCCCCTAGTTACAAAAGAGACTATGGGGCATGTTGACACTTGTATTCCCATGTTTTCCCCAGAGAGAATAGCTTGGAATGACAATTCCAGCATGCCACAGCAGCACATGAGGTAAACCCTTTTTAACAGGGGCACAGACACAAAACAAATGTAAAAACCCTTCCCTGCACTATCCGAAACTAAAAAAATAACCTTTTGTGCTGGATTTACATTTAATAAATGTACTTGTTCCGACTTACATACAAATTCAACTTAAGAACAAACCTACAGTCCCTATCTCTTTCGTAACCCGGGGACTGCCTGTACTGGGCAGATTTTCTATTATAGTGTATGTGAAGGGTTGACAGTCGGTTTTCATATACAGTCTGAAAATCCAACCAAAAACTCTTGCCGTTTGGATGTATCCCAAAGGTGATTAAAGGGGTCGGGGTTTTTTTTTTTTTTTTTTTTTTTGGGGGGTTGGTTAAAAATTTTTAATTTAACTTATAAAGTTTACAATCTTATACTTCCTCTCCCCTAAATTCAAAATCCAGCTCTACACTGTCCTCACTCTCTGGCCCTTTTTTTTTTTTTTTTTTCCCCTTCTCCTTGCTTCTTTTGAATTGGGTTGTCATGTGCCACTGCCTGGCATAACTATTTGGAAGTGAGCTGGGCACTAGTGGCATAGAATCATTAAAAAAATAAATAAATAAAAATAAATGAAAAAAAAAAAAACAGACATCATATCTGTAGATGGCCGATCTGGGGTCTTAGCTACTTGACAGTTCAGAGCACTGGCTGGCCTGGCTTGACTGATATCCCTTGTCGTATTTAATGTTTTTTGAAGGAAATGTAGCACCGTGTTTGTGTTTTATTTCTTTTTTTCCTTCAGATGATACATGTTCTTTTATTCTTGGCTGTTTTTCTTTTCTGATAACAGATTTTTTTAAATTCAGTTTTCTATATATGATTATGGAGACAGCCTCCTTGCCTGGGCTGCAGTTAACAACATTTAGAGGGATGCTTTACCCAAAAATCATTTGGACTGTAGGACCTGTAAAACAGGATTTGATCATTTGACTTCAATGAAGGTTTTTTTTAGACGGGGCTTTAAAACCAAAATTAACCCCTTTACGGGGAGGGATGGGGTTTGACCATCACCTATGTGAATGGTGGATCCTGTTTATCTATACATTGGTGCCAACTTTTTATTAAACCCTTTGACTGTGAAATAATTGCTAAAAAAATGCCCCCACTTAGAAAAAAGTGACAAAACTGTCTTTTAGGCTTAATTTATTTATTTTTTGCTTTTACCCCCAAAAAAATTTTTTTAAATTTTTTTTTTTTTTGAATAAAAAAAAAAAAAAAAAAAAAAAAAAAAAAAAAAAAAGGGGGGGGGGTTGACGTGGGAAAAAAAAAAAAAAATTAATAAAATATCCCCAAAAAAAGGTTTAAAATTATTTTTAAAAAAAAATATGATTTAAAAAAAAAGGTTGTTTTTTTTTTGGGAGGGGGGGAAACCTTATGGGATGGATATTGACTTGCAGGGTATCTACCTATAGGTGGCAAAAAAAAGGGACGGGAGGGTCTTCCTCCCCCGTGAGGTTTTTTTTTCGGGTTACCCCCTTAAAATTTTTTAAATCCCTTTTTTGTCTTGAAAAACCTTTAAACAGACTGCTAAAAAATTCAAAAACTTATGTTCTGTGATGCAGTGTGGGCCAGGATGTTTATTTTGAAAAAAAGACCTTTCGGGAAAAACCTTTAGGTTTAAAGGGGTTGTCTCACAAAAAAAGGATTCCTCTTCCCTCAGTCTTGTTTTCTCGATTTGAATTCATTGTTTACGGGCCCAGTAAATGGCTTCGGGAGGAAAACCAGGTCGGGTAGTTTATAGTGACCATTGCGGGCCCGCCTATCGGGAGAGTTTAAAACGGGTTTTCTTTTAGTTACGCGCCCCTGAGGAGTTAATGAAACCCTGTAAAAGGGGGGGAAATCTAGGAATAGGTAGGACACTTTTTAATATAAATAGATTGTAAGCATTTTTGTTTTAAACAAGCTTTAAAGGCTTTCTCCCCACAGATTTTCCCAAAGGGATCATAAAAGAAATACTCGGGCCCACTTCCTGGGTTAAGACGACAAATTTTGCTTTACAGCTTTTTGCTTGTAAGTTTCTGTGCTCATTTTTTGCTTTCATTTGGCTAATTAGATCGTTTAAAGCTTCCCCCCAAACTACTGACAGGACTTTTTTATCTGATCCCTCAAAAAAAAGCCCTAATTACATTTCTGTTTTTTTTTACATAAAAAAAGTTTTTTAAACTGCTCAGCAGCACTGAAAACCCTTGCCCTGACCTTTTGGAAAAATGCTCACTCACTGCTTTTTTTTCATAGAACAAACAGCAGGGGGGGGGGGAAATTTTTTTACGGGTCATTTAAACGGGGGGAAAAATTGAAATAGCCGGGGGAGGTCATAAATTCACTTTATCTCCTTAGGGAAAACAGAGGAAAAAAAGGGAAATTAAAATTTGGGAAAATGCCCTTTATTTTGTGTTCCCTAAAATTTTGGGAAAAGCTATTCTTTGTAGCGGGGAAAAACCCCTTTAAAAATAAAAAGCAATCCTTGAGTGGGGACAACCCTTTAAATATTTTTTCATGATGCTAAGTTTCTTTCTGATAATGTTGCATTAATGGCTGTGTATTCATGGTCTTTTCTGTTCTGCAGATGCATTGCTTTTCTGGGTTTTTGGGGTCCACCCCATCTCATATAATTTCCCAAACCCCCAGTTTTTTTTATCAAAAGGAACCCCATTTTTTCCCTTAACCCAGTGTTGTCTAAAATATCAAGAAATTTCTTTACCACCTACACATGCCAGCGAGTCTCTCAATGGCACGGTTACTGACCCCCTGGATTCATGGACTACCAGCTCCAATACATTTTCCCAGCAGAAAGGGAAGCATCCAAACTGCCCAAGGGCATTGTGTTTTTGTTTTTCACATAAACAATAAGTCTGCCCGGGCCCTAAGGGGGTTTATTCTTTCCCACTCCTTTTTAGAATCCTTCCCCATGGGTTTCCCTTTTGGGAGGAAGTGTGGGATCTTCCCCTTTACAGGGGAAGAGGGAAAAAAGTAAAACAGGTAGGTAAAATAAATTTTTTTTCTTTTCTGACATTACCTGCTTTTTGAGATTGTCACAGTAGTTTTTTTCTTTTTTAAAAGTTTTTCCCCCAAAAAAACAGCGATCTGCAAGCCCCTCTCCCCCCCGTCATGGGGGTCATCCTGGGGGACAATCTCTCCCAGTTGGGCCGTCTGTCCCCGGGGGCTAAATGCTGTGCAGAAGCCCCCGGGGTACCCTTTTCTCCAGGTGAGGGCGCAATGTCTAAAAGGGGTAAAAAAAAAAACTTTCCCAAAATTCTATTAAAAAAAGGGCCCGAGGGGGCTTTTAAATTTACAGTTCAAGCTTCTTGTTTGCTGAGATTTCTTGTGAATATAAAACTAATGTAAATTGTATGCCATAGATGTCCATAGTACATATTATTTTGCATTGTGATTAGGCTGGTTTCATTCAGATTTTTGGGGAAAGTTTTTTAAATTTTTTTTAAAAATCAGTCCATGTCATTTTTGCCGCTTTTTTCATTTTTACATTGTTTTTCGCAAACAGGGTGTCCCCTTTAGAACTAACTATTTTTGGTTAAAAGTCGAAAAGTAATTGGTTTTTGGGTCTCCCTTTCCCCCAAACCCCCCGCAACGACCTCAATTTTTTTTTTTAAAGATGGATTTTATATAAAATATATAAATTATTTATATAAATTTTATTATATATATATGTTATATTGGGATTAATTATTTATTTTTTTTTTTATTTTTTTTATTTTTTTTTAACTATTCCAAACTTCATCTGTGTTCTAAATTACTTTAATTACAAAACCATCTACATTCCAAAAAAGCATGTTGTTTTTTTTTTTTGGGGGAAAAAGGGATTTTACTACATGCGGTTTTTTTTTTCCCTGGCGCGGGATGTTTTAAATGAACTCGGGGGCCCAAATTTTCAGAAAACAGTAAAAAATTTTAGAGGGTTTGGGATGTGTGTGTGTATATATATATATATATATTTAACAAACATCACTACCCCGGGCCCTTTATTAGGGACACCCGTCCAAAATGCTCGTTAAAACTTTTTAAATTTTAATCAGCCAAACACCCTGGCGGCAAAACCCGTGCATTTAGGCATGTAGACATGGTTTAAGACAATCTCCTGCGTTCAAACCCGGGATCATTTTGGGGAAGAAAAGGGATTTGGATGCCTTTGAACGTGGGGGTGGTTGTTGGGGCCAGAAGGGTGGTCCCCGAGTATTTAAAAAAACTGTGATTTTCCCCGGGATTTTCACGACAACCATCTCTAGGGTTTACAGGAATGGTCCGAAAAAAAAAAAACATCCAGTAGCGGCAGTCCCCGTGGGGGGAAATGCCTTGTTTATGCCAAGAGGGCAAAAAGGGGAGGGCGGGTTTGAGCTGATAGAAAGGCAACAGTGACTCCCAAAAAGCCCCCCGTTACAAAAACCCAAGGGAGGCAGAAGAGCATCTCTGAACGCATAGTACGGGGAACTTTGAGGCAGATGGGGGACGCACAGAAACCACACCAGGGGCCAATTCCTTTCATTAAAAAACAAAGGGAAAATGAGGTTTTCCAAATTTTCCCAGTCAAGAAATTTTGGGCAGTAGAAGATTGGGGAAAAAGTTGCCCGGGCTGATGAGTCCGATTTCTGCGCGACATTCGGATGGAGGCCCCAGAATTTGGCGTAACAACATGAAAGCATGGACCCATCCTCCCTTGTACAAGGGTTTCGGGCTGGTGGTGGTGGTGTCTTTGTGGGGGGAATATTTTTTGGGCAGTTTTTGGGGCCCCCTTGGGTACCAATTGAGCATCTTTGGGCAACACCTTGGGGAAATCTATGCCCGAAAAATTTGAGGCAGTTTGAAGGAAAAAAAGGGGGGTCCAACCCGTTACTACCGGTGACCAATAAAGGGGCCCGGTGATGTGGTGTAGTTATATATTATATTATAATATATATATTACATACAACATACAAAATTTACAACATACATACACACACACACACACACACACACCCCACACCACACACACCAACACACACACACACACACACGGAGGCCACCACCTAGGTATAAGTCATTAATCCGTTCCAGATCCTTGCATTTATACCAAATGAGCTTTTCCCTTAGGAAATAAGGGGAAAATAATCTGTTCTAATAACAATAGGATTATTGTGTTTCCAAAATACACTCCTTTCCCCAAAGGGGGCCCTGGATGAAGCTGTAATAAAGGGTAGTATGAGCTGTATCCGGCCACAAGGTGACTGCAGAGTTGCGTTAATCTAGTTCTGCTAAAACACAGAGGCTTGAAAATGGTGGGTCTGCTGGAAGGTAAGTGAGAGAGGTACAGCAAACCACCTCATACACATCGTAACCAGACGATAGGCTACGTGCAGTCCCAAAACCTCCAAGTAAGTCAGAGCAGGAGATGAGAGATTCAGATGTAAAGGTGTTAGAGAGAGGGCGGCTATAGAGGTACAGCACTTGACACAGGACCGATGCTTGATAATAGAAGCTGTGTGGAGTGTCTGTGTGCAGCCAAAGCAGCACTCGCCTCTAGCAGTCTGTTGCTTCCAAATCCTTTGTCCTTGCTTGAAATAAAAGGCTGAAAGTTGTGCAGAGCTCCTTGTTCTCATTCGCTGCCATGCAGGGCCCCAACCCTTTAGTCTTTTTTCCAAACAAAATTTTTCAATCCAAACACACTATACCAAAGCGGACTTTTACGTGTGTTTTTACAAAAATCAAATAAATATATAATGTTAATATATATGTATGTATGTGTGTTTAGTATTTATATATTATAATTTTATATATTATATTTTATTATATTAAAATAAATATATATATATTATATAATATTAAAAATATGGTCCCCAGGTTACATAGGTTAGGTTCGTTCTTAATTAATTTGTATGTAAAGGGGGAAACCCAATAATTTAGTACGTATGGGTGTAAAAATAGGGGGTAATGTCCCCCCCTAAGCAGGTAATAGGGATTTTGTCCCCCATAGATAGGTAAGGCAGGTATTTTTCCCCCCTAGGTAGCTATAGGCAGGGTGTCCCCCCTAGGGATTAGGGAGGGTTTTCCCCCCATAGTACTATAGGCAGGTTGTCCCCCATAGGCAGGGGTTATTAAAAAAAAAACAAAACTCCCCTCGCTCCCCCCCGCCTGAGGCTTACCCGCGGCTCCGTCTTCTGGCGCAGCCGGTGGGGTGCATCAGGCCGCGCAGGAGTGGAGACATTGCACGCTGCCTGTGCCGGGAGACCCCGGGAAAGGGCCCGCATGCCCTGTTTTGCTATTTTCCGGAGTTCTATTGCGGAGCAGGGAGCGCTCGCCCCCTGCTCCGCAATAGAGGCTTCGGCTCTATGCGCTCCTCCCGGAGCGCATAGAGCTGAAGCAATCCCCGCCAGTGTTTGGGAAACTCCAAAGGGGACCGGAGGGGCAGCTGCAGGCCCCTCCCAGGAGCCCGCGGGGAAACGCAAAGGATCGCTGAAAAAGCGCCCGGGCCCACCGCAGCGCCCGCCCCCAACCAGCGTCACTGGGGGGCTGTTAGGGTTTCCCCCTTTTTCGTAACTAGGGACAGACGAAATTGGATATATTTTGGGGATCCATAAACTTTAGGACCAGCTTTTATACGCGTCCCCCTTACAAAGAATTAGAAAATAAAGAAAACCAGGCAATATTTGTGTTTTTTAAAAAAATTAAATATGGATGAAATTTTTGGGGGTTTTAAATTTAATATATTTAAATTCAATCCGGAAACATATCAAAACATAAAGGAATAAAAACCAAAGGGTATGTTTAAAACGGTATAATTGCGGGGCACATTTTGAAATCGATAAAAACCCAAATCCCCCCCCCAATTTAGAGAGGAGGAGCATAAGAGCTAAAAAAAAACATTTGCCCCTCCCGGGCACAGAACGTGCGTATTTTTGCCCGGGAGAGAAAAGGCCATGTCACCCCTTACCCGGGCATTTAAAGTTTCCGTGAAAAAAGGGAAATGAATTTTGCTTGTACCCCTTTCCCTCCGCGTTTAGAAGTCGGGGTCAGGCTACCTAAAACCCCCGGGCAATTGGGGCCCGTACCCTATGTGCCGCAAAAAACGTTGGGGGAACAAAATCAAAAAGTTTTTTTGTTTTTTTTAAACAAAGCTGAATACTTAAGGGGATGTAAACAAACCCCTTTAGCTTTTCGGGTTTTTGGTAAAATAAGGAAAAAAAGTCATGAATGAATTTAAAAGAAAGGGTTTTTTCCACCAAAAAAGTAAAATATTGGATTTTTTTTCTTATGGCATAAGACCCCCCTTGCCAATAAAGGGGTTATGGGTTTATTCTATGACCCCACTTTTGGGACCCCCGGAGTTTTTCGGGTAAGTTTTTTGAAAGGGTTTTGTTTCATGTTTTTATCTTTTTTTCCAATGAAAATTTTACCCCCGAAACATCTCGCATCGTGGGGCCCCCTATTTCTCTAACCAGTTTAAAACGATAGCTCGGGAATTAAGATTGGGCAATCCTCAAAGGAAAAACCAACGCAATGGGCCCCCCGGGGGATAGAGGATGCCTCCCAAAATGTGGGGGACTTCTTGATGAGCTTTTAGAGTTTTGTACCAAACCCCCGTGTAAGACTTTGTTCTTATTGTTTTAGCCCCAAAGGGTGTATTCTTTGGTACTTCAAACTATTTTTTTTTCCCATCATCCATCACACGTGGCTCAAGGGGAATTAAGCAGCTCTCAGAGGGTCCCCCCCCCGCCAGCGCAGACCCGAATCTTGCCTCCTCTGCTACACTGAACTGGTGAACTTTTGGCTTCTCTCTTGATTTAAGGTACACCTAACTTAACATGTGTACTTCTGTTATTGCAACGTGGCTGGAGCCAGTTGTATAAAGGTGAACACTTACACATTTAAAAGCATAGTTGACTGACTGACTTTGTCTACGGGTATTCTGTTGTCAACCGCTATTGAAAATCTTTTGCCACTTTTACGCTTGCTCGGGTTTTTCTACGTTAAGGGGGAAACCCGTCAGGTGGTTTTTGCTACCCTACGAGAGCCGGGTGTGTGGAGAAAGAAGCTGAGCTCTGTGATTTAAAAGGGTTTTTATAAAGAGGGGAGAAGCTGAGCCTGTGATATATTGGGATATGATAGCAGAGAAGTGATTCGTGTAAAAAGGGGTTTAGGATAGAGGAAGGAGCTGAACTCTGTTTAAAAAGGGGGTATATGACGAAAAGAGAAGCTGAACTCTGTGATATAAAGGGGTTTTAAAGATAAGGGAGAGAAACCGAGCCTTTTTTATATAAAGGGGTTTTATAAGGGGAGAAGCTAAACTCGTATAAATAGGGGTTTTATGATAGAAGGAGTGACTTGATATATAGGGATATATGAAAGAAGAAGCGAGCTCTGTATATATGGGTTATATGATAAAGGGGCTGAGCTCTGAAATATAGGGGTATATGAAGAGAAACTGAACTCTGGATGTATAGGGGTTTTAGATAAGGGGGAAGCGGCTCTGTGATATAAGGGTTTTTATGTAGGAAGGCTGAGCCGTGATTATAGGGTTTTTAAAAAAGAGAGGGGCTGAGCCTGATTATAGGGGTATATGAAAGAGAGAAAAATGGGTCGGGGATAATAGGGTTATATGAAAGAGAAGAAGCTAGCTTTGTGATATATAGGGGTTTAGATAGAAAAGAGAAGTGAGCTCTGTGATATTAGGGAATATGAAAGAGAAAGCTGACCTGTGATATATAGGGGTTTTGAAAAAGGGGAGAAGCTGAGCTTTGTGATATTGGGGTTTTTGAAAAAGAGGAGCGAGTCTGTGATATAAGGGTTTTATAAAAGGGGGAAAAAGCGAGCCTGTGACAAAGGGTTTTTTCGTAAGGGGAAGAAAGAGCCTTTAAATAGGGTTATATGTAGAGGGAGAGAAGTGACTCTTTATATATAGGTTTATATGATAGAGGGAGAGAAGCTGAGCTCTGTGATATATAGGGTTAAAATGAAAAGGAAGAAGCTGAGCTTTTGGGGACATATAGGGTTATACGATAGAGGAGAAGAAATGAGCTTGTGATATCCCAGGGTTATATGATAGAGGAGAGAAGCTGAGCTCTGTGTTTTATAAGGGATATATGATAAAAAGAGAAAAGCTGAGCTCTGTGATTTTATAGGGATATATGATAGAAGAGAGAAGTTTGACCCTCTGTGATATATAGGGTTATATGAAAAGGAGAGAAGCTGAGCTTTGTGATATATGGGGTTTTATAGATAGAGAGGAGCTGAGCTCTGTGATATATAGGGTTATATGAAAGAGGAGAGAAGCTGAGCTCTGTGACATATAGGGTTATACGATAGAGGAGAAGAAATGAGCTCTGTGATATATAGGGTTATATGATAGAGGGAGAGAAGCTGACTTCTGATATATAGGATTTAATGTGTTTTGGAGCAGGATTTCTGAGTAAAAAGCAGAGCAAATATGTGAAACTGAAAGTACTGCTTACCCCACCCACATACAGTAAGTGACAGCTCTGTGTACACACTGATGCAAGAAGAGCTGTCAGTCACTGTGTGTGGACGGGTTGAGCAGGACCCCTACCATCACTTATATGGGTTTTCTCGCTACAAAGATTATGTCTCAGATTATGGGGACAGTAAAAATAAGCAAATATAGATGTGGAACCGGCAGTATAGTAAAACGTAACAATCTTTAATAACGTCAATTAAAAAGGATAAGACATTAGTCCATACTTTTACAGAGTGTCCATGCTCATATAAATAGAAGAATATACTCAGTATTTAGTTGCGGCGTGGCACGCAGTTCGATTCAGTCCATGGCGCTGCTCACGTAGCAAGTGAGCATGAAGATGCCGACATCCGAGCTGAACAGGTAAACTCGCGGACGTTTCGGGGATAGCTCCTCCCCTTCCTCAAGCGTAACAGAGAAAGGAGGGGCTATTGTGCATAAAGGTGGACAGTAAAAATAAGCACTTTTGTAATTGGTTTGCGTTACTTCTGTCACTTGGTTTAGCAGATATGAGCTTTTCTGTAAATCTGTGTTCTATTTCTGCTGTTGCTGGTCGGCACACCCCTAGACGTCCCCCCCTAGACACGCCCCCTGCACTGTGATTGGCTGGCTGACATTTCATTCAGCCTGCTGGGATACGCCCCCAGACAGGAAATGCCCCGGACATGCCCCCTGCGATGTGATTGGCTGCCTGCACACTCTGTGTTTGCTCCCCTCTGAGCTGTTAAAATTGATAGTGAAACCAAGGGTTGCAGCCTCAATACTCCTCTCCCAGCTCTAAGGTGAAAGATCTGACTAATTACTGAATGTGGAACTCGCAGATCCCCTCATATACAGTGGTGGCCAAAAGTATTGGCACCCTTGCAATTCTGTCAATAATACTTCCTTTTCTTCCTGAAAAATGATTGCAATCAAAAAATTCTTTGGAAATTATCTTCATTTAATTTGTCTTCAATGGAAAACCACAAAGAATTGTCATAAAG
Source organism: Phyllomedusa bahiana (assembly GCA_025379985.1). Taxonomy (NCBI): domain Eukaryota; kingdom Metazoa; phylum Chordata; class Amphibia; order Anura; family Hylidae; genus Phyllomedusa; species Phyllomedusa bahiana. The sequence continues at coordinate 11,848 of JAODAL010077844.1, forward strand.
CCAAATTGGATATAATTCCACACCCAAAAAAATCATGGGATGCTTCTCTAAGGTGTGTAATTAACAGCACCTGTAACTTACCTGTGGCACCTAACAGATGTTGGCAATAACTAAATCACACTTGCAGCCAGTTGACATGGATAAAGTTGACTCAACCTCTGTCCTGTGTCCTTTGTGTGACCACATTGAGCATGGAGAAAAGAAAGAAGACCAAAGAACTGTCTGAGGACTTGAGAATCCAAATTGTGAGGAAGCATGAGCATCTCAAGGCTACAAAGGGCCATCTCCAAAGACCTGAATGTTCCTGGGGTTCTACCGTGCGCAGTATCATCAAAAGTGTAAAGCCCATGGCAACTGTGGCTAACCTCCCTAGATGTAAAGCCCATGGCACTGTGGCTAACCTCCCTAGATGTGGCTGGAAAAGAAAAATTGACGAGAGATTTCAACGCAAAATTGTGCGGATAGTGGATAAAGAACCTCGACTAAAGGGTACAACAGTGTCAACCCGTACTATCCGTCGGCGTCTGAATGAAAAGGGACTGTATGGTAGGATACCCAGGAAGCAATGAGAAAACAAACACCAGCTCACCCAAGGTAGAAAATCAGCACGGACCGCACTGGCAGGTGCAGGAATCCACAAAAGAATGAACAAATGTCCAGCTGATGTAGTGCAGTATAAAATCCTCGTTTATTTAGAAGCCAAAAGCAAATAGAAAAATCCAAGATAAAAGATACATCTCACGCGTTTCAGGCCTAGTACATAATGGCCCTTAGTCGTAGAATAAAAGCATACAAACATAGACACCTATATAGCCCTAGTAATTAACAAATGCATGTGTGGTAGTAAAGGGAAAGAGGTGTGTCTAGATAATAGAATGACATAGTAGCAAAACATGTACAACACAGGACAGCAAACAGGCAGGATACGATAGCAACTAATATAGCAAAATTAAATCCTGTCTACTGTGAAGTCCAAAAGGTGCACGGGTTTTCAGGGTAAAGATCCAGAAGGATACACAAATCAAAAGTTTCCTTCTATGATCGCCTCCCCTCACGGGAAGGAAGGGAAACTTTTGATTCGTGAATCCTTCTGGATCTTTACCCTGAATACCTGTGCACCTTTTGGACTTCGCAGTAGACAGGATTTAATTTTGCAAGATTAGTTGCTATCGTATCCTGCCTTTCTGTTTTCTGCCTTTTGTACAGTTTTGCTACAAAGTCATTTTGTTATCAACACACCTCTTTCCCCTTTTTTACCCACATGCATTTTTAATTACT
>JAODAL010077845.1:0-13125 GCA_025379985.1 Phyllomedusa bahiana
CACAAAACCCCAGAAAGATAGGCAATAAAGATGAGTAAAGAAGGCAGCTGTCACTCACCAATCAAGCAGAACGATCTGCAGCTCAGCCCTAGGGCTAGCAGAGTAGCAGACGGGTTTGGTGGAAAGTTGTCAGTCACACCACAGTCACACCACAGAAATAAAATGGTGTTCAGACCAGTGCAAGGAACATGCATTATACAGGTACAAATCATAGCAAAAAGCACAGTCTCTGCCGCACCTTGCGGGCAGAGGACTGCGCAGGCATGTTCATGACTCAAAGAGTGCTGATAGGCAGCCAGGGCAGCCGGGAGCCCAATAAGGCAGGGTGTAATAGGAGAGCTGTAATTGTACACTATTCTGCAATCCATTAGTATTGCAGAATACTGTACAAGTGTTTGTATCCTCTAGTGGTCAAGTTCCCTAGGCGGACTAAAATAAAAAGTAAAAAAAATGGTAAAAGTTATTAAAAAAATAACCTTTTCTTGTAGTATTTTGTGACAAAAAAACTGTTTGCGCCCTATTCTCTATATAAATTAACTGTCATACACGAAAAATAGGCACATTATATGCCAGACACGATACTTTTGAATGCACCTAAAGTAGGCGCATAAAATATACTAGCAATGATATGCTATGCGCCTACATTATGCTATGTGCCTAGATTAGGTGCAGCAATTATACCATGCAAATTATACCAGACAACAGATTTTTGACAGGTTCATTCATTCAGGTGCACTATACACTCATTTAATGACATGTTGTCCTAAATGTTTAAAACACTTCTTTCCCCATTCTGCAATTAAAAATGAAATATAATTGGTATCACCGTATCTGTAAAAGTCTGATCTATTAATAGATAACCATATATATTTTGCACAGTGAACAATATAATGACAGTCCCCAGCACCAAAATTGCAGGCCGTCTTTTGAGACGCTTTGTCTCCGCAAAAATTTAAATAAAAAGTGGTCAACAAATAGCAGGTATCTAAAAATGGTACCAGTGAATAAAGCACTTCAGTCTGCAAATATAAAGCCCTCGTAAATTTCATAGATGGAAAAAGTGAAAAAGTCAATGGTCACAGAAGATACTGCTGCAAAGCAAATTAAAAAATGAAATTCGGGCATAGCTGAAGGCGCTGTGCATCAGGTCAGGAACAGGGAGTTCAATTCTTCCCACTGGAGGGGGAGAAGAAATGGCATAATTTGTCCTATTTGCCTAGTGTGCTAAAATACCTTGCCCTGGCCCCGAGTTATGTTAGTCAGTGTTATGGGGGTGTCTCTTAACTCTGGTCACCCCTGCACCTCATTACTGTATATCAGGAACAGAACCAAAAGTTGCATGTACAAATAGAAGGGCATGTGGGGCTTTTCTTGTTCATGGAACAGTTTCCAATAAAGCTGCATGTTTTCTCTGTTTTTGTTTATTAAAGTAGGAAAAAAGGTGGTACAAAATAATTCAACTTGGGGGACGTTCACAAGACAGAGTAAAATTTAATCATGAAATCCACAAGGATTCTGCCATTGAAAATAATTTTTGGTTTAACAGGTAGTTTGTAGTCAGTGTTAAAACATAACTTTTACTAAATTATCTAAAATTATACATCCTAAACCCCTATACACTACCACTACATACCTGAATAATACAGCATACTATATACCATCCGTCAGTGGAGTAATCGGCCCGACAAAGGGCGGCTCCGCTTTAATGACAGATAATATCACTATATACGTGTGTTACAATTCTTTAATCCCAGCTATCCCAACGCGTTTCCCCCATGCAATTTAGGGTTCATCAGGGGATTCAAAACTCCTCTCGCTGTGGAATAAGAATACGCTATATACAACGCATATACAATCTATCTATAACAAATATATCACCTATATGGGTGAGATAGAAAAAGTGATACTTAGCTTGGATGCTGCCAGGTATAAAAATGATAATCCTCGCAGCCCCTTTGGTATGCTGGCACCCAGGATAGAAGGGATACAGAGTGATTCATTTCTGCTTCCCTTAAATACCTTACATAGCCCTTTAGATGTATAACAATAAAGCCCCTATCACTTCCGCATTGGTATATATTATTTTATACCTATTGCCGGGTTCTATGTAACATGTGCGCATATCCCCTGCCATTGCTTAGTCTGGCGTTCCGAAAATTGTACTGCGCATGACCGGAAGAAGGATAGAATGTCATTTCCGGTTCACATCGGTGAGAGCGACACTACGCATGTCCAAAGTCCCATATTATCTCGGCGCGCCCGGGTCTAGACCCCGTTCGCGTGCCGGGAAGAAAACCGGCAATGCGCATGATCAGAATCCGGGGCCCCAGTTTTTCGGCGCCTAATACTCACGGTTTTACCCAAAAGACACACGACCATTTCCCGGGTCATGCCCCCGGAAACCAAAATGCCATATTGGGGGCCGAAAGGCTCCATGCAGGGGGGCCAAACCGCGCACTCCCCACCGCACAAATCGCCAACTGTCGCAAAGACCCAAACCCGGGCCGCTCCCTCTTGCCTTGTCTTTTTATTATAGCGAGCTTTCCCAACTTAATTCTCTAAATTTCTTAGGGTGGCTTTTTGGTGACAGATGTAACGTGGCATTTAATTCAGGGCCAAAATTTCGGGGTCAAAGATTCTTTGTCTTCACTGACATAAATTATCAACTGTAAGTATCAATGAAATAATGGAAAATGTAATGATATAATACTGATACTAGATTCGTCAGCTTTAAAGAGTCCAAGTGGTCCTCTGTGGAGAGGGGAAACAAAACAGACAGAAGAACAGCCCCCAAATCAAGTCTATTAAAAAAAACCAAATTTGAAAATCCCAAATTAAGGGCCCTTTTGGTAAACTGATTCCATACGGTAGATCCACGGGCCTCTTTACACAAAATTGTCAAAATCCCATTCTCCTCCTCTGGGGTGGCCAAACCTCCAGATCAAAAAACGCAGAGTTTCCCATTCCCTTTTAAAAATTTTCCCAAACTTCGAGCTACTGGGGGCTCTTCTATTTCGTTGTCCCCCAATTTCCCCCCACCCTCCTTTTTAAAATTTTCCTTTGTTTTTCCAAAGAAAATGCGAACTGAGGCAAGAGGGGTTTTTTTCAGACGTTGGGGTAGGTCGATCAAAGTGATCTTTCTGACTTGGGGGATTTTTTTTTTTTTTTGTTATTTCAAAAACAAAAACCCCCCCCCTTATCGCCTATTTTAAATTTTTTGGAGGCACAAACATTAGAACCTTATATTGAACAGTTTTAAACCCATGGACAAATTTTTTATACCCCCCTGCTATTAGATCAAGTCTAACCCTTTGTTGGTGAGTGGGAAACAGAACTTATAGTACCATACGACTATAAAATTTATTTAAAAGGGGAAAAATAAAACATTGAAAGTACCTCTACAATTTTAAACAAATTTGATGAACAACATCAAAATAAAGGGGCCCAAAAATTTTTTGTAGGGAAAAAAAAATTTACAAAATTCCATAAAAAAAATACCAGACGGGACTAAAGCACGGAAAAAACTAAACAATACTTGGGGGACCTCCAAGAATTTTAAGGAAGGGAGAGCTTTCAATTTTCTTAAAAACCAAACCACTACCCTAGGAAGTTTATCATCTGACGCAGATCCTCGGATACAAATTCACAAATATCTGTCAGGGTCCAGGGGAGAAAAAGGGGGGGATCTAGACTAAAAAATGGGTCCCGCCGAACTCAGGAGGAATGGGAGCATAGGTTAAATATGCCTCCTCATCCTCGCAATTTCCCAAATCACCCCTTTTTTAGGGGGTTTGGAGAGGCCCCGCATCAGGCCGAGAACCGTCAGAAACAATAAAATCAGATAAACCAGTAATTAATTTTAAAAGATAGGCATTTGAATAATGGAGAATTACAGATCCTACAGAGGGTCTGACCTTGTGCCCACCACTAAGTTCAGTATTTTCATGGACTAAAGATCTACACCTATTTGTGGCAAGCTCAAATGGCATACATTTTCAAAATCAAAGATCAAATTAAATGCAGCAATTGGGTGTTACAGCACGGATTAAAGGGGTATCTCGTTGTGCCCCTTTAGGGGGAGGAAAAATAAGAGAGGGTCAAACAAATTGAAAACTTAAAAGTAGGGAATCCCCCGATCTTTTAGATACACGTGAAATTGACTTTTTTTGCAAATGTCTCTAAAAACTCCGTAATCTGAGTGAACAAGGAAACCATTTTAAAATAATCTTAGTACAGAAAATGGGAGCATTGTCAGCACTGGAACGGACAAATCTATAACATTAAACCCCCGATAAGGGGGGAAATATGTCATACTAAATCGATATGTAAAAAACAATGTGCAACGTTTTCCCAAAGGAAAAAGGCATTATGATATTTTACCCCACAACCCGACGACAAACTTTATTTGGGAAAACTAAAAAAGCTATTTTGGGAAGGGTTAAGGGCCCCTAAAAACACACAGGGGAATTCAAATTTTTTTCCCATCAATCCCAAAAACCCTACTTTTTATTCGACCCCAAAGATTCAAAAGGGGCGACCCCCCAAAAGGAAAACAAATCTCAGGTGTAGGGATCAATTACGCAAAATTTTTGGGATTTAATAGATAATTTTTTACAGGTTTTTTGTAACCACATTGCCCTTTTACAAAAGAGATATTCGGTTTTACTGCGCAGAGGGAAAGGGGATTACAGCAAATAAAAAAGACTCTTGGGGTTTAAGATGTAGAAAGTCTATTAGTAACCCCACATGAAATGGCATTCAACAGTTGAATTTTTTTGTCCCAAGAAGTATAAATTCCGGGCTCAAAATGCCTTTGTCATTAGACTATAAACTTCTTTGTTAAGGAAAAATTTTTTTGTCTTTTTCAATAAGCTTCCACCGCCGGGGCCTGCAAAGGGGAGCCCTGCGCCCCCGCCAGCAAATTGTTCCCTTTTGGGGTGGGGGCCACCTGGTATCCCAACCAGGAGACGATCAGTGGCCCCCCCAATTTTATTTCTGGGGGACATTGATGAAATCACGCCCTGGAAGGTGCAAGGGGTTTATTTAGGAGTTTTTGTTGCACAGCTCAATAAAAACAAATCGGTAGGGATTTTACATTTAAAAAACAAAGAAATTTTTTACCCTTCCCGGATGTCCTTATTACAAGTCGGAATGGGAATATTCCAGGATATTTTTAGGGAAACCCCCCAAACAAAAAAACACTTGTTGCCTGGAAAAGTTACCCCCCATTACCCGTAGGGGAGGAATCCGAAGGGTCAATTCCTAGGTTAAGAAAAATGTCCCGAGACAGGGCTTTAGGGGAAAAGTCAGGGTTATTGAGAGGAGATTTTTAATCGAGGGTACCCCAAAATTTTTTTTTTGGAATCACCCTAAGGGATGCACAAAAAAAATAGACAACATTCACAGGGAAAACTAGGAGAATAAAGATAAAACAAAGCACGTGAATTGCAACTTTTATGATAGAAAGAATGGTGAATATCCTCAAAAAAAATTGGGGAAAACCCATTTTTGGACCCGGATTTAAGGATATTTCCTCCACCCTTTAAAAACCTATCGAAGGGGGAGATCCATTAAAATAATACCCAGCACTATTCCCAATATCCCCCCAAGGCACTTGGGTTGAAAGGAAAAAGATGGTTTTTTTAAATTTGGGGGGAGAGTGTACCTGCCCCTACATACAACAAAAAATCCTTCACAAGGCCCAAATGGAAAAAATTTTTTATCCGTGATTTTGCCAATGTAGGGCAGAAGGAGTATCTATATGGCTATGTCCTGCCCACTGAATTACATTGGAAAAACAAAGGAAAATTCAAAAGGAGGGTGGGTGAAAACTGGGGGGCATACGAAATTTGAAGAGACACGCCCGGGTCACATTTTTTTAACATCATAATAGAGAATGGGAATCTCTGCGTTTTTACTTGGAGGTTGTGAACCATCCCCAAGAGGAGGAAATTGGGGTGGAAATTTTTGTAAGGGCCCAGTGGGTCTACCTTGGGAAACGTTCATCCAAAGGGCCTTAATGAACTTTGCAATTTGGATGTTTTTTTTGAATAACTCTGACTTGGGTTGTTTATTCCGCTCTGTTTTGTTCACACTCTCCACAAGGACCACTATGGTCTTTAAAACTGACCTATTTATGTTATTTATATCATTACATTTTCTCATTAAAATTTAGATTATTACAGCTATAATTTTTGTCAGCTGAAACAAGAATCTTTTACCCCCAAATTAAGGGCCCCCGAAATTAAATCCCCCTTTTCATCTGTCCAAATAGCCACCCCAAGAAATTTTTGAAATTATAGTTAGGGGGAAAGCTCCGCTATAAAAAAAGATCAGGCGAATGAGGGGGCCGCCCCCGGTTTGGGTGCTTTGGACATTTGGGGATTTGTCGATGGGCCCCCTGGCGGTTTTTTGGCCCCCTTTTATGGAGGCCTGTTCGGCCTCCAATTTGCATTTGGTTTCCGGTGCACGACCGGAAATGATCTGTTCGTCTTTTGGGTAAAGCGTGTAGTATTATGGGGCCAAAACTGGGCCCGGGTTCTGATCATTGGGCATTTGCCAGGTTTCTCTTCCCGGACATGCGCAAAACGGCTCTAAGACGGGCCGGGGCCGAGTAATAAAAGGGCTTTGGAATGCGTAGTGTGTTCTCACCCAGTAAACCGGAAATGACTTTTATCCCTTTTTGGATGCGCAGTCAATTTTCGGAACGCCAGACAACAATGGGGAGGGGATATCGCACATTTACTAGAACCCGGCAAAAAGGGTTAAAAAAATATAACTGCGGGAAGTGATAGGGGGTTTATTGTTTTAATTAAAAGGGGAAGTAAGGGATTTAAGGGGGAAACAAAAAGAAACCTGTATCCCTTTTATCCCGGTGCCAATACCAAAGGGCTGCGGGATTATCTTTTTAACCTGGGGACACCCAAGCAAGTATCCTTTTTTATCCACCCCCTATAGGTGATATAAGTATAAAAAGTTGTATATGCGTTGTAAAAATTAGCGTTTCTTATTCCCCCCGGGAGAGTTTTTTGAATCCCCTGTGAACCCTAAATGCATGGGGGAAACGGTTGGGGTAGCTGGGGGTTAAAGAATTTTAAACACGTAAAAAGTGATATTATCTTCTTTTTAAAACGGACCGCCCCCTTGTCGGGCCGATTACTCCCCCCCGCGGATGGGATATAGTTGCGTTTATTCGGATGAGTGGTAGTGTATAGGGGTTTAGGATTATAATTTTAGATAAATTTTGTAAAATTATGTTTTAAAAAGGGTTATTAATTTTGCAGTGATATAGGGAAAATCCTCTGTTCAATAAAAATTTGAAAAATTCCCCCGTTTTTATCAGGACCAAGTTCTTACCTATGGTTTTTGAATGTTAAAAAACCACATCAACACCCATATTTGATCCTTTGGGAACAAAAAAAAGAAATAAAAATGAATTTAATTGAATAATATTTTTTTTTCGTTTAAAACCCCCTTATTATTCATTTTTTTACAGATCGGGACAACTTTTTGTAGTTTTATCATTTATTTCGGCCCTGTACATTTTTTTTCCAGATTCATTAGAAAACCCATAAGAGCGTCGCTTTTTTCCCCCCATTTGGGCCCAAAAAACCGGCCCCTTTTTTTTAGCCAATCACAACCAAAAATCGCTCTGCATTTCTTTTCCCCCATGAACCATGAGAAAAGTAATCGCACCTTTGGCCGGATAGCAAGCCCCCCCTAGTCAACCAACGCTCTTTTTTGACTTTTTACTTATTTTGAACTTCCCCCTTTTGAATAGATTGGTCAATATTTTCTCCATAGTTATAATGGGTCCCTGTGCCCATTCTGATTGGTCAAACTCCCCATAGGGTTTAAAAGGGGCCCCTGTCCTCCTATTTGATTGGGGGTTTCTGCCGACCAACGAAAGCTTAAACAATTGAATTACTGTATTTCCCGGCAACTCTATATCGCAATTCCCGATGTATGCCGGGGCTCGGGGACAAATGAGTTGTTAGGGGGTTAACGATTTATTTTTTATAGAAGGTTTTAGCCTTTTTCAATAATTTTTTACACTTAAATAAAAAAGATTTTTTTAAATTTTCTCCATGCCACACAGCGCTGAGAGCCGAGATTGCATCCCGTCTCCCATAACTCAATTGGACAAGTAGCTCGCGCTCTGATTGGGCCCAGATAGCCAAGCCCCCCCTAGTTCAACCAATCACCTTTCTGCCTTTTTAAAACTGTATTTTGAACTGTCCCCCCTTTTGAATATGATTGGTCAATATTTCTCCATAGAAGAAGGGGTTTCGCCGCGCCCCCTATTCTGATTGGGAAATACCCCTCCAATTAAAAAGGGGCCCACGTCGTCCTATTCTGTTTGTTTGATACCAAGCCCCGCTACTCAACCAATTGGCTCTTTTCTGCTTTTTTTACTTTTTTTTAAAGGGTCCCGCCTTTGATTTTGATTGGTAAATATTTCTCCATAGGTTATAAGGGTTCACTGTCGCTCCTATTCTTATTGGCGGTTTCCCCGACCAATGGAATAGGTCAAAATTTGAATTAGTGATTTCCCGGGCAATTTCCAATTTAAAATTCCAATAAGCGCCGTTCTTGATTTTGGAAAAGTGATTTTTTTTTAATGTATTTTTTTAGTAGTTTGAGCTCTTTTTCGGGAAAATTTTGACGCCTTTTAAAGGCGATTTTTTGATTCATATTCCTGCCGCATGGACATTTTTTAATATTTCGCGCTGTCTTCCGCCTTTCTCGAAGGGAATACATTTTTGGCACAGCCCCTCTGCACCCCCCCCGGGCGAGGCGGGGTGAATTTTTTCCCCCCCATGAGGGCACCCCCTCGGGGGCGAATATTAGGCACAGCCCGCACTGCCCCAGTCCCGCACTGCGCCCACACACGGGTGAGGCGCGGGGTTTTACTCTTTATTATGGGCGCAAACCCCGGCGGGCCCCCCAAAACCCCAAAGGGGACCCAAATTTTTTCGCCCCGGGGAAAAAAACCCTGGGCCGGAAAGGTGCCTCCGAAGTGCAGCTTCTCATTCGCCCTAGTTTTTTTTAAACGGAATCACCCCATTCTTTTTCCCTGATGAAACGAGGCGGACACTAGGAAACTGCACATAGTGTTTTAATAAACATTACAGAGTCTTCGGACCTTTTTTTATCTTCTTTTTGCGCCCCTAAAAGCGATCCTCAGATAGCCAATGCGACAAACAAGCAAAACAGGTTTTCTGGTTACAAAGGTATCTTTTGGGAAGGGGAGGGGGGTGACAGCTCTGCAAGCATAAACTACCTTTGCAGAGGCGCACTGGGGAGGGAGCAGGGAAAGGGAAGGGGTTTGATGATGTCACCGTTTTCATGAGGAAGCCCCAAATCCCTGGGAGGACGACACACCCTTGGTTTGAACTGTAGTGAGAGAAAGCCAAATGCCCGAAAGTCTTACTGAAAAACCCTTTAATTCCATGTTTAAATATGGTTTTTCTATTCTGTTTCAATTGATAAAATCAATCGTTTTTTTGGGGTCAATCTAAAAAAAAAGATCTGAAAAATTTCCATAAATTCCGAAAGGAAAATTGAGGATTAGCCCTACTGAGTTACAGTATGGCTTATCTCCATGCAGATCAGCAGCACATCGGCATAACAAATTCGATTTCAGCCTTGGATTTCCCCCCAAAAAATAGGGATTGAAAGTGTCATTTGAACACCCCAATAACCCTTTAAATTTAAAAGACCCCCTTTTAAAAAATGTGTCTTTTAAATATGATTTCTTTTTTTTACAGGAATTGGCAGGATGTAAATTGTGGTTATTCTAAACATTATCTGGAAAGGACAAATAGTTTCATTCAGAACATTGCCCCAACTATTTCCCCACCAGAGGTGGATGCCCATCAGATTGGCTTTTATTTGTAAAAGGGTAATTTTTATGACATCTAAATAATGTTAAACGGTGTATTTTTTTCAGAATAATAAAATACTACAAAGAATTTTGTATCCACCTCAATGAAGACTGTAGTGAATTTGTCAGGGGGTGCTGTATGGATCGCTGGACCCCCCCAAAGCGATGGTGAAGCCAACCAGGGGGGGAGTCTAAGTAAAACCCGGTTTTTCACCAGAGCCCCCCGAAAGCGGGATGGTTTTCTGCTTCGGAGAACTACCAGTCGCCCCACTGCGTGACTTTTTTCGGTGGCAGCCAAGGCATGCGTGGGGACAAAATGTAGACTAGGCATAGTAAGGGGACGCAAAAAGGGCGGACAGGGGGGCAAAGTTCGTGGTCGAGAACGGGGTTAATGGGTTCGGTACACGGGGCAGCTAAAAATCAGGAGACCTTTCACTAAAGGGATAAGCACTAAAAATCCCGGGGGAAACCGGAAAGGAAAGGGGTTTTTATAGGGTCACCCCCCAGCCCTTTAAACCCAAAATGGGGGGAATGCCCTTTAAACTACGAGAGCCTAAGGGGGGGGGCATGCGCACACCGGCCGCCAGGAGGACGTGGGGAAAGCGGAGGGGGTATAAGGGAAAGGGCAAGGACGGGGGCCCCGGGGGGCCCCCCCTTGCCGCAACGGACCGGCACGCGGCAGCACGGTGCGTCCCAGCCCGGCAGGGGCTGCGGGAACCCTCGTAAAAAAATACCCCCCCACCCCTAGGCCCCCCCTTCGGTTCGGAGAACCCAACACGAGACTGGGGTCCAGGATTTTCCCTCAGGGTCCCACATCTCTCCTCAGCCGAATCCCACCCAATCAACCAAAAAGCCCTACCCCAACCCACTTTTAGCCAAGATTCCCAACCGCAAAAAAGTTGGGGGCTACGCCCCAGGGGAGGAGGGGCAAAATTTTCTGAGAAGCGTTCAACACGACGGGCTTCAGGGGGCATACATTTAAAAGAATTGGGATCCGCATGGGGGGGGATCGAAATTTATATGCACTGGGTTAATACGCTTTAGGGGTTTTTAAAGGGGCCCCAAGGGGCGTGGGCCCACTTTTAGCGGGATTTCACCAAAATATTTTTGGCGACGCCAACCTGTCTCCAGGGGAAAGGCGGCCCTCCCCCCTTTTTCTGTTTGCCTGACCTTCAATGGCACAGCAAACGCTGCAAACCATGATCTGCTCCCCAAAAGGCAGATAAGTCGTGACCCAAGGGATCTAAGAGGGAACTCGGGGGGACGCAAGGAGGGCGGGGTGCCCGACCGGATACAATAAAGAAGGGGGACGCCCGAAACCCCTGAACCAACAAATGTACAAAACTCGGCCCACGGTAGGGGGTTGGCCCAAACCCCCGGGGAGCCGAAACAAAATGGGGTAATACGCCCAGAAAACTGATTACCCCCTCACCTTGGGCCGTTTGTTTGGGTGGTATGCCGAAAAAAATCTAACTTAACCGTAAAACGGGAAAAAGAAGGGGCCCCCAAACTTAGACACAAAAGCACCCCCCGATCAGAAACTATTACCGGGCGGGCCCGGGAGGCGAAAAACGGGATAAAGAAAAGGGGCAAAACAGGTGCGGAGGGTAACCCGGAGGGGGACGAAGTGCACACTTCGAAAACCCAACTAATAACCCAAACCGGTTTACCCAAGAGGGTGGGAAGGGCGGGGATGAAATCCATCGCCCCAATGGGACCCTGGAGTAGGGGTACAGGGGGACAGCAAACCCGGCAGACGTGGGGGGGACCTTATTCCGGGGACAAGGAACAGGCCCCAAAAAAGTCTTTAATATCTTTTGCCAACCTGGCCCCAAGAACCGAAGATCAATTTGGGAAAGATCTTCTGCCCCGGAGTCCCTTCATCAAGATCATGTCCCCAATTCAGGACCCCCTGCCAGCGACGGTCGAACTAGGGCTTGCCAGGGGGTACTTTTCGAAGGGGGGCAGGGCTGCTTGGATCAGGGGTCCGAGGTATTTAGTTGGGCGGGGGCTCCCCCCAGTATTCCATGTCGGGAAAAAAGCATCCCCTGATATTCTTTTCGGCGTACAAAAAAGGGGTCCGGAAGTTAAATCTTTTTAAATAAAAAAAAGAGACCACCGACTTGCCAGGATTGAGGCGCTGGGCCGCTGGAGGTCGCAAGTTTTTGTGGGCCCCTTTTAAACCTCGAAAGGGGGACGAGCTCCCTCCAGGAGATGACGCCACCCTCCAGGGCCATCTTGAACGATAGCCTCTCTCCCCAAAGCAAATTTTTTTCTCAGCCACGAGAAAACTTGGAGAAGAACCCCAGGTGAGGGTTTTCCCTTGAACCCTTTTTGGGAAGAAATGCTCCCACCCCGAAGAGCATCCACTCCATGAGAAAGGCTTCCGGGCGTACAAAATGGTCGGGGAAACAAAGGCCGACTTTCAAATCTGAAAGGCTTTTTTGGCCTCTGGTGGCCAAAATTTGGGGTTAACCTTCTCTTGGGAAACCCAATGGAGCCACCAGTGTGAGAAAGGGGGTATAAACTGCCGAAGTAATTTTTTAAAGCCCAAAAACGTTTTTTTTGGCCAAAATCCAACAGGCCCTGGCCCTTCAGGATGCCGACAGCTTAGTGGGGCCATTTTTTGGCCTTGTCGGGGACTTTATAACCGAGGAAGGGCGCTGGTCGATGAACAAACACTTCCTAATTTGGGGTACAGGGGGTTGCCCCGAAGGCTTGCAAGACAGCGCACCTGAGATTGGGTTTTCCGGGTCAGGGAAAAAAACCAAAAAATTTGTCCAGGTAAAGATGACACACGATAAAGCAGGTCCCTAAATATAATTTACCCAACTCCTAAAAAACCGCGGGAGCTTAACAACCGAATGGCATCACAAGTATTCAAAGGACCGCACGGGGATTAAAAAGCAGTTTCCACTCATCTCCCCACGATCCGATGAGGTTTGTATGCACCGGCAGGCCAACTTGGGAAAAAAATCTAGCCCCGAGTCGATCAAAGGTTTCGTAATTATGGCAACGATACCGGTTTTTTACGGTAATCTGGTTTAAACCCGGTAACGTTCATGGACGAGAAACCATCCTTCTGTACGAAAAAAAAAACACTCCGGGGGGTGACAGGGCTTGCGTATAAAACCCTTTTTTCAGGTTTTCCGGATATGTCCCACAGGGCCTAGGGCTCTGGGCTAGACAATGGGGGAACTCTACCCCGAGGGGGGCTGGGCCCAGGGAGGAAAAAGGGG
>JAODAL010077846.1:0-13124 GCA_025379985.1 Phyllomedusa bahiana
GCCCAAAAATCTTTTTCAAAAACTAAGATCACCACAATGCTATATGAAAAAAAGGGGTTTTGTCCGCACTGACCTTTTTGGTGTCTTCTTCAAAACTGGAAAGGATGGTGCAGAGTCTTTAAACCTCTCCATCTCGGGGTTAAACCCGAGGTCCCACAGCTGCTTTTCGGCCCATTTTTCATTGTTTGTTTAAGGGCATTGCACTGCTGCCCCAATGCGGAGCATGTGGGGGGTGGAATTGCAGCATGTTGCCAGGTCAACAATGAAGGTTGCGGGGGAGGTTAGCTGACACTGAAATTGCAGCCAGGCGGGACGAAGTAGGGTGAGAAGGCGAAGTTTTAGTCAGACCTCGACCTTCCTCAGCGGGCAGTCCGACCGGGTACACTTTAAAAATTTTTGGGACGACGAGGTTCATGACGTGTGAGGAAAGGGATGTGCTCCACCGGGCCAATTTTAAGGGCGGCCAAAGTTAGACCGTTATCACATTACACCTGGCCGGGCACAGGTTTTTTGTCACCCAGCCAGCGTGGGTTTCTCGTTGCAAAGGCCGCCAAGCTCTGACTTGTGTGTTGAGATCTCCAAGACAGTTTAATTCAACAGGGGCCTGGTTTCTAGGGGCATGTGCTCCCAGTGGACCTTGGGAGAAGAAACCCCACCATCCCTGCGTTTTGAAGAGCGTGGCCGACCCGAGAGCCCCCGTTACCCCAGGACATCCACCCAGCTCACCCAGTGAGCTTCACAGGATATAGCGGCCTTGGCCGTGTTTTATTCCATTTTACGGTGGTCAGATGGACTTTGCCCCGGCAAAAAGTTTCAGGGCAACAGCTTGAAATTTTAGATGACACGTGTTGGCCAGGGGAGGGGAGGCTTTTTGAAAAAGAAATCCTGTCGGATCTGGTATTGGGGGCAGGCAAGGGGCCTGAATGGGGGAACCCATCTGTGTCCCCCCAGATGGAAGGCAACATGTCCAAGGCCAAAAAACCGGGGAAAGCCCCAAATTCAGGCTTTTGATTGGGGAAAGGGTTTTGGGTTAAAATGTTTTCTTCTGCCCCAAAATGGTAGATGAAGGGCCGGCTGTAGATGGCTGCTGTCACTTGCAGGTAAACTGGTGGGAAAGGGGAAAAGGGGTAGGAGGGTTCGGGGGTGCTGGTGGTACTCGGGCAAAGGGGGAGCTAAACGGGGCTGATCCCTTTACATGACTTGAGAGAATGGGCGCTGAGGAAGGTTGGACAGGCGGGGAGGAGGAAAAGGGGGGGGAGAGGGGTTTTACAGTGGTTTGGAAGCCCGGGTCGGTGTGGGCCTTTTTTTTTTCCAAATGTTCCCTCCATTTCCAATAAAGGCCCTTTTTGTGCATGGACTAGGGCATGTTTATGGTGGTTAAAAAACCTAAAATTCTTTCCCCCTACTTTTTGCTTTTTTGGCAAAGGCGGGGATATTTACATGCTGGGTGAATAGAAAAGGGTTTCCTGGAAAAAAAGGCCCCCGGGTTGAGAGGGCCTTTACCTTTTCGACGGGCCCATAAGGAGGAACGGTGTTTTTCCCCTGATTTATGGTTTGGGTGAAAAATCCCCAAAAGGTTTTTTTTTTTTTCCAAAGGGGGTGCGCCGGGTCCCCCGGCCCCCCGGGCCGCGGGGGAAAACCGTGGTCCCCCCCCGGGGGCTAACCGGGGGCGGGGGGCCGCCGCTGGCCCCCGGGGCGAGCCGGGGGGGGTGGGCTGGGGCCGGGGGGACTTACCTTTACCCGCCCCTTCCTGTGCCCTCCCCGCCCCCCTGCCCGGCCGAGGGGGCGCGTTTCCTGGTTTTCCAAAAGGCGGCCCGTGAGCGCGAGTTTCCCCCGGGGGGTTTTAAAAGGGGGGCGCCCTGATTATTGGCTAATTGCCAGGCGCTTCCCCTACATAAAAGGGTACTTTCCCCCTATCAATTTCCCTTTTGGGGTCTTGATGGGGCCCTTTCCCTAGAGAAAGGGACCAAAAACATACCCCTCGGGCCCTTTCCCGGGGGTAAAACCGACCCCTTGAACGTTTCTCAATCCCAAAAATCTGCCCCCTTTCCCGACCTTCCCCGCCCGTCTACGACCCAAAAACCTCTTTCCCCCTGCCCTGACCTTCTTTCCTGCCCACGACTAAAAGATTCCCCGGATAAAGATTCTGTTTCCAAAGCTTTCCAACCCCGGCTGTCCCCCCCAAGCAAGTCCCGTCAGGGGGGGCGAAAACCTGGGAGCCCCAAAGGGCCCCGCAAGGGCCATTCCCCGCTTTGGGGGGTTTGGGGGGGTTTTGGTAAAAACCGGGGGCCAAATTAGATTCCGTTCCCGGGGGTTGGGTTACATCTTTTGCTTTTCGGTTTGGGCCAGTGGATCCCCTACCCAGCCGTTTTCAGTTAATCCACCTTTTATCCCCCCAAGGGGCCTCTGCCAAGCATAGCGGGTTTTACAACATTGTTGCTCGAAAAAGCAAAAAAATGCAAAAAAAGGGTCCGCATTTTTGGGGCCCGTCACCGCCCTGAGCGTTTTGCTCCTTTTCATTCCCCGCAAGGGATTTCCGCCTCCGTTTCCCTGGTCCGTCTTCTTCTGAATTTTCCCTTGGCCACCGTGGGACCCAAGCTTCGGGTTTTCCCCTACCCTCCAGCTTTCCGGGGGGTCCCAACTCTGCCGGGGTTTCATTACGCGGCTTTTATGGGGACTTTGGGGCTGAGGCGGGATAGTTTTCCCCCGGAGAGGTCCCCAAAGTGGCTTTTTTTGGTGAGTTTCTTTCCGGGAAGGGTCCTTTTTTGGGCAAACCCCCTCTTTGGGCAGGGAAAAAAACCCGGACTGCGGCCCCAAGAAACCCTTCCCCCAGGAATTTCCCCAAAAAGTTTCCAAAGGGCCGGGGCCCCGGGTTCCTCCGCCGAAAAAGGGCCTTTTCTTGAGCCTTCGTCAGGGCGATTCTTTTTTGGGTGGGCCCAGCGGTTCAATTCCGAAACCCGGGTTCGGGGCTTTGCATTGGGAACAATGCCGCCCCTTTGGCGATAAAAACCCTTTAAAAAGGGTCTGTCCACAGGGTAAAAGACGCTTTTGGCAGCAAGAAACCTCCCTTTCCCCCTGGGAAAGGGGTTTTAATTTTCTTTTTGCCCCCCCGCCTCGGTATAAGGTTCGCTGAGAGGCAAGGGGGGAAACTTGCCAAAAAAAGTGGCTGCCGTCCCCGTCGCGGGTTTAAACCCGGCTCCTGTGTTCCCCGCATTCTTTTCCCTTTTCCCCCGCCTCAAAGCCCCAGAGGTTTGGAAAACCCATGCAAGGTTTGGGGGCCCGGGCCCAAAATTAAAAAGAGCAAGAAAATTGGAAAATCTTTTTGTTAATGAAAAGCAAAGGGCCCCTATTGGGGCCAGCCCCGGCCCCCAATTCCGCAGAAGTTGCCCCCTTCGTCCCCCAGCCCTCCGGGAAAACCTCTTTAAACCCAGGGGCCGGGGGGGGAGAGGCGGGGCCTAGTGCAGTTTCCTCCTCCCCCCACATTTGTTTATGCCTGTGGAGGTTTACCCTTTTGATTTCTGGGTCCTTTTCTTTTCCCGGGGTTTTTGCCCTTTCCCGGATTTTTGGGGGGCTGGGCCCGGGGGAAATTTTATCTTGGGTAACTGGTAACCCCCGGGGGTTCCCCTTACCTGTAGTTCGGTGGAGAAGCCGCTGTTATCCCCCTTTGGTTTAAAATGGGGAGCTCCCCCAATGACCCCTCCATATATAACCCGGCCCCCGGGGGATCTCCCGGGGTGTGGGGCCCCCTACATTAAAGGGGAAAAATTTTGGGTTCCCTTTTTTTTTTCCCGTTTCTTCCTCGGCGATCCCCTTTTTGGGGGCCCCATGGCTTTCAAATTTTACGCCCCTTTGGGGAATCGTTTTGGAAAGACAGTCGGTCCTGCGTTGGGGAACAATGCCAGAAACCCATTTCTTGGGGAGGTACCCACGGCCCCGGGGGTCCCACTTTTCCGCCCCCGCCCCGTCAAACCGTCCTGGCCCCCGCCCGGCCGGGGTACCAGGGAAATTTTTGGGGATGTTTTTTCTTTTCCCAAAAAAGGCTGGGGAAGCTACCACCCCCATTGTCCAAAATGAGTCCCATTAAACCCCCTTCCCCCTTAACCAAGGTCCTTTCCCCGGGGGCGGGTCTAAACCCCCGTTTTGTGCCCAGAGCTAGGCCTTTTTGGGGTTACTTTTCAGGAGAATTTGGCTAAAGGATTCATTCGCAAGTCCCTCCCCCGCCCGCCGAGGGCCCGGTTTTTTTTTTTTTCCAGAAAAAAGAGGGTCTTTTGGCCGGGGGTATAGAAATTTAAAAGGGGGCTAAAAAAAGATACGGTTTAAGAACAGATAAACCCCTTTCCCCTTTTATATCGGAGCTCTTTTATCGTTCCTTTTGGGGGAGCCCCAAAGGGGTTTTTTCCCAAATTTGGACCTTTGCGGTTGGGCCCATAACCTCGTCCCGAATTCGTGAGGGGGAGATGGAAAAACACCTTTTTAAAAAAACCGGGCGGGCCCCCTTTCGAGTATCTCGTAATGCCTTTTGGGGTATTTCAACGCCCCACCTAATTCCAAGGAATTTTTGTCAATGACGTAAATTTAGAAAAAGCCCTTTTGGGACACCTGCGTCCCTAGTGTTTCCTGGAAAGATATTCTTATTTTCTCTCCTGAGCACAGACTCATCGGGGGACAAGTAAAGCCGGTTTCCCCCCGACCCTGCGGAACAATTTTTTTGTATGCCCCCTGGGGGAAGTTGGGTCGGTTCCCCCAGGCCAGCCTTCCTTTTGGGGTAAAATAGGCTCCGACCGTGGTCTGCAGATGGACCCAGCTAAACTTTCCGGGATCCTGCAGTGGCCAAAGCCCTGGGCGGGCTTCGGGCGAAACAAACCTTCCCGGGATTCGCCCAACTATTTCGGCCTTTTCCCCCACTTCTCTTCGCTTGGGGGCTCCCAAACGGGCCCTCACCCGGGAAGAATTCCAAACCCCAAAAAGTTGGTCCCCGTCAGCGAGGGAAACATTTCCCCAACTGAATTTAGCGTTTTCTTTTGCCCTATCCTGGTTCGTCCCCGATCCATAGGCCCCCTTTGCCTGGGAAAGGGGGGGCCTCGCCGTGGGAAAAAGGGGGGGTCCTTTACTCAGAAAAGGGGGCCCCAAAGGGGAAGACCCGGGCTCCTTCCGGGTTTTTTCTCCAGGAACTTCCCGCGGTGAACGCAACAAAACCTTGGAGATCGAGAACTGTGGCCATCAAATTGGCAATAGAGGAGTGGCGGGACTTTTGGGGGGAGGGGGCCCCCTCCCCCAAAAAGACGTCCCTTTTCCGGGGCCAAAGGAAAACTTCAGTACCCCCCAGACGGGCCCCCGGTCCCGAATCCTCGCCAGGCCAGGTGGTCCCCTAAATTTTTTTCTCGGGTTTAAATTCAGGGTACACTTTTCCGGCCAGCCAAAAAACGTCAAAGGGGTTTAAGCCCTCTCCCCAGCCTCTGACGTCAATGGAGAAGAACCTGTGGGCCCAGACATCATTTCTCCCCCAACGGGTGATCCCCGTGCTCCGGTGGACCTTTGGAGGGTACCACCCGCAAAAAAATACGTTCGTCCTGCGCCAGAAAGGAGGGAATTTGGGGGTGGGGGGATAGTTCTCTTCTGGGTGGTTCCAACCCCGGGGATACGAAAAAATCCCCAACCCTCATCTCACGGCGCTATGGGTGGCCGACCCTGCCCCCGGGCGTCCAAAAACTTTGTTCTTTTCCTGGACCCCCATTTGCCCGGAACAAGGTTCCACGCCATAGGGCCCCCCGGGCCTCTTTGTCCCTTGCCCCATCCCAGGGGTCTCCATGGAACACAACCCAATTTGGGGATGGACTTCATTGGGCCTTCCGCCCCCTTCTGGGAATTCTGTCATTGGGGGGTCACCCCGGGTAGATTCTCTAAAAATTCCCCCTTCTGCCCCCTCCCCGGGGTTTCCCCCGGCTCCTCAACTGGCGGGACATTTTTTTCCCCATATTTTTTCGTCTCATGGGTTACCCTTCGCCCTTTTCGGTGTCGATCGGGGGTTTTCCAATTTGTCTCCAAATTTTTTGGGGGGCCCTGTGTTCCGCTTACAAGGGTTTAAAATTTGGGCTTTTCTTCTGCCACCAAACCCCCGCGAAAGTGGTAAGTGGGGAGGGTGAAACAGATATTGGGGGAATACCTGCCCCCATTTTCGTGTTTCCCGGCCGTCAGGACAAAATGGGCCCCAGCTTTTCCGTGGGCTGAAATTTTTAAAAACCAACGGGGCTCTGAAATTTTACGGGGTTTCCCCCATTCCTGGTGGTTACTCCCTCACCCCACCCCCCCCCCCCTCCCCTTGGCTTTTACCCTTTCCCAAAGGTTTCCCCCCCTGTGGACAACAAGGTGGCTTTTTAAGGAACCCTTTGCGGGGGGACCCGACTTGCCTTTAACCCCGGGCCCTTTCCCGTTTAAGGGCCCAGGCCGACAAGAGAAGGAGGCCGCCGCCCCCTTTCCACCGGGGATAAGGGGGTGGTCTCTGCCCGACCGTAAAAGCCTCAAGGTCCCCGCTACCCAAATTTGGGGCCACGATTTTTGGGGGCCCTTTTTTAAATGCTCCGTCAGATTAAAACCAGTGTGCTACAAGCCTTTTGCCTCCCCCCCTTTCTTAGGATTCCAAACCCCCCTTTCCCCGGGCTCCCCCCTTAAGCCCCTGGGCCTAACCGATTCTCCCAGAGGAGCCCCTGTCCATTCCGTGCTAAATCTCCCGATGTCTTTGAAGTTAAAAGGGCATCCTAAACATTAAATCGTCAAGGGGGGAGGGGGATTTTTTCTTGTTGATTGGAGGGGCTTTTGGCCCCCCCCAAAAGAGGCCTGGGAACCGGGGTCCAAAAAACCTGAACCCGGGGCCTTATTTCATAAGTTTTTTCAGCCTAAAAAAGAGGGGGAACCTAAGGGGGGGGGGGGACTGTCACGGCCGGGGGCTCCCCCGGGGCCCCCCCCCGCGGGCCGCGGGGGCATCCGGGTCCCCCTCCCCCGGGGCTCGCCGGGGGCCCGGGGGCCGCGGGTGGCCGGGGGGCGGGGCCGGGGGGGTCCCTTGCCGTGGACTTACCTGACCGCGCTCCTGTGCCGTCCGCGGGGGCCCCCTTTTCCCCCGAGGCGCGCGTGCCTTGTTCCCAAGGCGCGCCCCAAAAGGGCTTTGTTCCCGGGGGGGGTTTTTAAAAAAGGGGCCGCCCCTGGGTTATTGGCTAAATTTCCAGGGCCCTTCCCCTACATAAGGATACTCCCACATCACCCCCTTGCTGGGAATTTTGGGCCCCCTGCCCCAAGAAAGCGTTCCAAACATACCCCCCCTCCCCTTACCCGGGTTTACCAGCCCCTTGCTACGTTACTCAACTCCGAAAAATCTGGGCCCCCGCCCTGACCTTCCCCGCCCGTCCCCACGACCACGAAACCCCTGCCGCCTTCCCCGCCTTCGCCTGCCCCGAATTCATTCGGACTAAGGGTTTTTGTACCAGCTTTAACCTCGGCTGTCCCCCGAAGCAGTCACGTCCCGGGGGGGCGATGGTAGCCCCCAGCCGCAGCAAGTCCATCCCGCTTTGCGGGGGCTCTGGTGAAAACCGGGGGGAAATTAGGATTCCGTTAACCCCGGGTTGGGTTAGCTATCTTCGCTTTTCGGTTGGGCCAGTGGATCCACTTTCCCCCCCGTTACACAGTGGAAATTGTCGGGCCCGCCCTCTCCCTTTTTGAAGGGGAAAGGGTCTTAAATGACACACCCCTCATCTTCCCCCCCATCCATTTATGAAGCGCCGCAACAAATTCCCGCTGAAAAAACCCCCGTTTCAAACGTTGGCCCCACCGACAGGGATTTTTTTTCTTTATTGAAACCCGGGTTCCCCCCCTCCTCCTCTGTGGCCCTTTTAGCGATTGGGCGTTTAGAAAAAAGACAAAATCATCCTCTTTTGGCCTCTTGAAACTTTTGGGAAAAGTCTTCTGACCCTATACCCTTTTTTCATCAAAGAAATTTTTCCGAAAATTTGGGTTTTTCCACAGTGGTGGGTACCCCGAGTTAAAAATTTTGGGGTGGGTTTCACTTCATGTTGGACGGGTGTGACATGAATGATGACGGGCATTTTTTGGCTCCATGAATGGGAGGGCGAGGAGGGAAGAAAATGGGAATTTCAGGTTGCATTTAAAACCCCTGAAGAAACAGATTGGCGACGCTGTTCGTTACTGAGATTCCCGGGCACCGACCCAGCGTTTTGACAGGCTGAGGGTCCTGAAACCCAACATCCGTGGCTTGTGTGTTGTCCCAGCACGGAAAAGGGCACCTTCTCCTCCTCTCCCCTCCATGTCTACACCCCTTTTTGCTCACTTACCACCTCTATTTCGCTCCTGTTCAAAAGATAAAATTGAAAAAAATGTATGAAGATTTTTGACAGCTCTTATTGAAAGACAGCAAATCACAGCATTCTTAAATCCCTCTGGGATTAGAAAAAATTTGTTTCTATCAAATACCGTAAATGGGGGTCGGGTGAGAAACTGTGAACAAAATAAACAGTGTTCTTCCTTCATCCGGGGATTTACAATCCCCATTAGGACTAAAATTTATAGTTTTTCAAACAAACTATCATACAATGGAAAAACGAGATTCACCGACGCAATAAAACTATTCAAAAGTTACACATGAGAAATTGCGGTTTTTTGCCCCTTTAAAAAACACCAACAGTTAAATAGAAATTTTTGTATCCAAATTTAAGTACAAGGTGGCTTTTGAAAAAACTGGGGCCACCAAAAGGCAATACACTATTAAAGTTATACGGATAAGAAAAGGTGGTTTTTTCACCATTTTTAAAACACCAAAGTTAATTTGAAAATTTTTGTACCAAAATTTAATACAAGGGGGCTCTTTTATCAACACTGGGTCGCACCAAAGTGCAATACGCTAGTTAAAAAGTATACGGTAAGAAAAGGGGGTTTTGCACCCAAATTAAAACACCAACATTAAACAAAAATTTTTTTTATCCAAATTTTTTGTACAAGTGGTATTTTAAAAAAACGGGCCACAAAATAAAAAGTTCAATTTCCCCAGGTGCAGGTGGCTGGGCCAAAAAGTGGGAAAAAAATTTTCCATTTCAATGCAGGTTCAAAGCAGAGTTGGGCTTCACAAAAAACATCCTCCTTTCCAAAAACCGCTGTCCGTCCGTCCGCCCCTCCTCCCCTTCCCCCGCGACTGGACAGCGCTAGATGCTTCTTTTAAAAGTCTCTGTCAATAAAAAGAAAATGAAAAACTCAATCTACCCATATTATAAATTTTCACACTAAAAACATAGTTTCGTAGAACAAAAGAAGATCGTTCTCTACACTGTTTGGAGACACGTAGCACACGCTTGCTTAGTGTTTGGGTCACTTTTAAAGT
Organism: Phyllomedusa bahiana; assembly: GCA_025379985.1. Lineage (NCBI taxonomy): Eukaryota > Metazoa > Chordata > Amphibia > Anura > Hylidae > Phyllomedusa > Phyllomedusa bahiana. The sequence continues at coordinate 9,380 of JAODAL010077846.1, forward strand.
CGGGGGCATTTAAACATCTTTGATAAAAATATGTGAACCAGATCAAATTTTTTCTGTTGATAGATACATAAATGTTTTCTTTAGGGGATTTCCACTAATGTATTGCCCTTTTTGCAGTATGTGCCGCTGACAGTTTTTGGGGTGTGTAATGTATATTTTTAATATATGTTTCCGCAGCCCTGCCAGGGGACCCAGGTTTGCATACGTTTTTTTCAGAAATGTTTTTTGTCAGAACCATACTTAAAAATTTGGGGGTATGTTGATTTTTAAACCCTTTTTGGGAAGGAAGGGGTGCCTCCTTTGGGTTTCTCACCCGCTCATCTCACTGCTGTCATAAAAGTGCAGCTTTTAAGGGTTTTTGTTTTCTTATTTTTTCTTTGAAAAAGGAGGCGGGTTACCCAGTGAAGGCCCGTGAATTGGCCTTATTTAAGGTAAGGTATGTAACTGCCCCATTTTTAGACACGTTGAAAGTATGGGCAGCTTAAACGCTTTTGATCAAAATTTGTGAAACCCAGAGTCTCAAATTTTTTTCTTGCTTATGTTAGACACTGAAAAATGAACTGAACGGAAAAGCTGGGACTATGCAAAACGAGGTCATGTATTTTCCCCAATGAAAACCTTACAATCACGTCATGACGCGCACACCCGCTCACCCTCCATGCCTAAGCTGATTTGCGGCCCCAAAAAAACAGAAGCACAAAAAATGCCACAATGCAATTGATTATTCAATTGTCACCTAAATTATTGCGTATCAATTTCCGAACAGCCTAAAAATCATGCCATTTCAATTTTTGTCGATTATAATCGCTCACCCCCTATGGGGAAACACTAAAAAAAAAGTTTTTTCCAAATATATTGCGGTTCATCTTTTTTTCTGTTAGGAGCTACAAATGATTTATCACCTTGGGTGCCCTCTGGTTCACAAGTCCCGACCTTGTCTTTTTATCCCCTGCTTTTTTTCTATCTGAAGCAGGGATTTTGTTTAATAAATCCACCATAAACCCTATTGTGACGGGGCAGGGTACTATGGGCGTGCAGGGGAGAACTCTACGGCCCCTGGAGTTTGAGGATGCCCCCAAAAGCCCTTTGCACAAAAAGAAGACACTAGTATTAAAAATGACATATAGAGGGAGCTCTTTAAATACTTCTGCACTGGGGCCAGAAAATTTTAAGGGTTTTGCCTCCGATGGCAGCAAGTTCCATAGTCCACCGCCTTAAAAAAGAATCTCATCTTATATGGTGAACCTTCTTTTCTTTAAGTATACAGAACTTTATTTAACTAGTATACATTACTGATACGTATCGGGCGATACGATTCGGCAAAATCAAACTTTTCCGAAACGATAATAATTATCGCCGATGACCAAAAAAGTCTATGGGGAAGCAAAACACTTTATTTTACACCCAAACGGGTGGGGAAGCTGGAATTAACATCCCCAAAAGCAAAGGATACGGCTACATCTTAGGGAACAACTTTGGTTTTTAAAAACCACAGAAAAAACGCACAGACCATTACTTTCCCTGTCTTGTCCACAAAGACCCTAAAACCCGAAGACCCACAAATTAAAAAAATGCCAAAGGCAGTAGATTTAACCATCATTTTACTTTAACTGGACATTGAATATCCCGCCTGAACGCAGCATGGCCCCCAAACCTGCATGACCCCAATTAAAAATGCCGGAAAAAGGATCTTTAACCACCCTTTTTTTCACTGGCATAGCTATCCCGGGCTGGCCACAGCATGACCCCAAACCTGCAGACTCACAGATTAAAAAGTGCCAAAAAAGGGGGCTTTCAAAACCCCCATTTTATTTTTACTGGACATTATAAACGTCCCCGGACCACAGCATGACCCCAAAATGATAGACCCCCGATTTAAAAAGTAGGGGGAAAGGAGTTTTCAACCACCATTTTTGTTGAATGGAATAGACACCCTGTCCTGGGCCCCAGCATGAGCCCCAAACCCGATGACCCCCCGGTTAAAAATGCCGGAAAAGGAGTCTTTCAAAAACCCCCATTTTGTTTTAACTGGACATTAACTATCTATCCTGAACCCCATTATGACCCCTTAAAAATGTTACCCACAGAATTTAAAAAAACTGGAAAAAGGAGTCTTTGAACCCCATCATATTGAAAACGGCTAGACTATCCCTTTCCCGGGCCCAGCTGACCCCAACCTGCTGACCCCCCCAAATTAAAAAAATCCGGGAAAAAAGGGCTTTGAAACCCCCATTTTAGTTGAAATGGACATTACTATATTGTCCCGGACCGCAGTATCCATTAAACCTGTCGACCCACGATTAAAAACCAAAAAAAGGGGTCTTTTAAAACCCCCATTTTTTTTGAACTGGGCATTGACATATCGTCCTGGACCGCAGAAAATTACCATTAAACTTGTCTGACCCACAGTTTAAAAAAGTCCCGGAAAAAAAGAGTCTTTTTACCACCTTTTTTATTGAACTGGACATTACATCCCTTCCCGGGGAACCGAAATCTTTTCAAGTTTTCCCCTTTTACCTTCCTTTTACATTCAGAGGAATATTTGAAATCACAATTTTGTGACCAGTTTTTTGTATTTTAATTTCTAGAAAAACACAATTTTAAAATAGTAGGGAATCCCACCACATCTTTGTTCCTTTTTTTAAAATGTATTAAATGGGTTGTCTGACTACAGGGATTGCTAGCTCTGTTAAAGATCTTGCAAAAACAAGTAATTTTTTTTTTCATTCCTGTTTTTGACAGCACCATCACCCTTGAGCCACTTTCGACAATTGTGACGAACAAATGTCTGTTACAAACAATTTTTTTTTTATAATAGGACATGTAGTATAGCTGCATTTCACACAAAAGCCCCCAAAAAAACAAAACTACCCCTTTAGCCCCTTTGACAATTGTGAAGAACAAATATCGTTAAAACCACATTTTTTAGAATAGGGCCTGTATATAGCTGCATTTCACAGCAAAAAAAGCCCCCAAAAATTCAAAAACATACCCTTTTAGCCCATATACAATTGTGAAGAACAAATTCGTTAGAAACAAAAAATTTTAGAACAGGACCTGTATTTTGCGCATTTCAAACACATGACCCAAAAAATTTTAAAAAAGACTTTTCAGCCCTGTTAAAAATTGGAGGGGAAAATGGGACATAAAAGCCACATTTCTTTCCAAAGGACCATGAATATAGCTTATCCCCACACAAAACCCTGACCCCAAAAAAATAAAAATACTTCTCACCACTTTTAAAAAATTTAGGGGGAAATCCCCCTTAAAGCCAAATTTCTGTTCCAAAACCATGATTAAGCTTATCTCCACACCATGACCCCAAAATTTGACAAGCAAAAATTCTAAAATGAAGGAGTAAATGGGAAAACGGGTTTTTTTCATGAAACCTTGCTGTCTTTTACAGTCTCCTCACACAAAACCAGCAAAAGAACTTTTGGGGGCTGAAAATAAAAATTGCAGTAAAAATGATCATTTTAAAATAAATTTTCAAAGGACCATTTCTTTTTAAGAGGAATTGAAGTAACGGCAACTAATCGGTCCTCGGCAATTGGGGCCACAACACATCAAGAACCAGGCCTATTCATCTTGATGAAACCAAACATCCACATTTTCTGTGGAAATCCGGGGCGTTTTGTCTTAAAGACTCCTCCACTGGCTGAAGGTCTGCTTAGATATGACGCGGGCTGGGCAGGGCAACACCTCTATGGCGTGGCAGTTAGCTCGGGCCATTCATCCATTTTGG
>JAODAL010077847.1:0-13123 GCA_025379985.1 Phyllomedusa bahiana
AAAAACTATGGGGTAATAAGCGGTACAGACCGGGAACGGTGCCAAGGAGGAAAAGGGACAGGGCAGGACATCAGAGTAACAGAGACGACGAAGGTCAGGGCCAGATGGCACGAAAAATCCCATCCCGGGATAATCCAGAGATCGGGCAGGACTCAAGTGGAAAAGAAAGACACGAACAGACTGCACAGGACGGGAAAAGTACATAGCAGAACACGGGCAGGGGGGACCCCTGCTCGGGACCCCCCAGCAAGACATGGCAGCAAAACACCGACGGTCCAAGGGCGGGGACCGGGGCTGAACCGTACACAACTTCTGTAACAAATTTTTTGAAGCCAAAAGTTTCCTCCCTATAAAAAAACCCCCTCGCAGGTTTTTCCCCCTCCCCTAAAATTTTAAATAAACCTTTCCCCTGTTTTTTGTGAAAGGAACCAAAATTTTTTATATTTGCAAATGCAGAATAATGAAGAGAATTTTTAAGGCATTTTTATATTTTTCTGCAAAGTCCCGAATTTCCCCTCTATATCTTTAGTTTTTGGAGCTTGCCCTCAAATGGCTTGGGTAAATTTTTTTGGATCCTTCCATAAGCTTCTCACAATAGTTGAAAGCATTTTTTTTAATGAGACAACCCCTTTAATATGGAATTTTTCCTAGATGTTTATTAATACTATATGATGATTATTAAAATTAGTCAAGAAAGCAATTAACTTTTTTTTTTTGAAATCGAAGATTTTTTTGAAACATTCAGATTGGGAAAGTAATTATGCTTTTTTTTAGGCACAACAAATAACAAAAAGGAGTATAAACCGGGGACGAGAGAAAAAAAACTTTTATTATAAAAAATTTAAAATAAAGCTGAATTACCCTAACAAATATTTCCCTATAGTTACCCCTAACAAAACTAAAGCTGCCTATAAAAAAAGAAATTGCCCCAGTAAGGGCGACCCAAACTGAAACCTAAACTAAAGAGAACTTAATAAACCCTAACAAGCTAACAAGTAGATATATACCCACAAACAAAATCCCACAGTAACAAACAAAAATGATGCCCAAAAAGTGACAAATACAGATACCTAATAGACAAAACATTCTGACACGTCTCCCCCCCAAAAAAAATTTAGGGGTTCACCAGGGAACCAAAAACCAAAATAACAAAATTTTAAACAACAAACCTTTTAAACAGCAAAAAAAATTAAACAAGGGATAAGGGTTTTATATAAATATATATATAATATATATATATATATATTTTTAAAATATATAATATATAATTATATATTATATATTATATATTATAATATTATTACAGTATGTTACCACTTTTTTGTATTTTTTTTTTGTTTTTTAAATTGGGGGGACACGCGTCAGAATGTTTTGTCTATTAGGTATCTGTATTTGTCACTTTTTGGGTATCTTTTTTGTTTGTTAGTGTGGGATTTTCTTATGTTGTATATATCTACTTGTTAGCTTGTTAGGGTTTATTAAGTTCTCTTTAGTTTAGGTTCCGATTTGGAGGTACCCTTACTGGGGCGATTTCCACATGTTGTTGAGCTTATTTGTATAACTGAGCATTATAGTATCTATTTATCGGGGCTTTTCCCTACGTGCTTTGTGTTTTTTTGTTTATTATAGGCAGAACTAATTAATTGATGTGAATATTTTTTATTATCTTTAAAATGGTTTATTATTATTTTGGACTGATCATTAAACTCTTGATCTGACGGGCAATTTTTCCAGATTCTCCCTCCATGGTTTAAATAAATTATTTTGCACTGGAGGTAACTATTGCTTTCCAGTATATATATACATTGGATAGCTACAGGTATATATAGATATCTATGTATGTATGTATGTATGTATGGATCTCCCTCTCTCTTTCTATATTTTTTTAAATATATATAATTATATATATATTTTTATAATTATTATATATATTATATATATATAAAATATATATAATATAAATTATAATATATATATATATATACACTCCCCGGGCCCACTTTATTAGGACACCTGTCAAACTGCTCGTTAACAAAAATTTTTCTAATAGCCAATCACAGCGGCAACCAGTGCATTTGGGCTGAAAAATGGTCAAGCAATCTCCTACGTTCAAACTGAGCTCATTGGGGAAGAAAGGTGATTTGAGTGCCTTTGAACGTGGCATGGTTGTTGGGGCCGAAGGGCTGGTCTGAGTATTTCAGAAACTGCTGATCTCCTGGGATTTTCACGCACAACCATCTCAGGGTTTACAGAGAATGGTCCGAAATTGAGCATCGTTGCAACACCTTGTGGAATCTATGCCCGAAGAATTGAGGCAGTTCTGAAGGCAAAAGGGGGTCCAACCCGTTACTACATGGTGTACCTAATAAAGTGGCCGGTGAGTGTGTTTATAATATAAAATTTTATATATAAAATATATATATAATATATATATATATATACACAGTGGTGGCACCCCTGCAATTCTGTCAGATAATACTCCGTTTTTTCCAGAAAATGATTGCAATCACAAACTCTTTGCTATTATTATCTTCATTTAATTTGCTTGCAATGAAAAAACACAAAACAGAATGAGACAAAAATCAAATCATTGATCATTTCACCCAAAACTTCAAAAATAGGCCGGACAAAAGTATTGGCACCCTCAGCCTAATACTTGGTAGCACAACCTTTAGCCAAAATAACTGCGAACAACTGCTTCCGGTAACCATCAATGAGTTTCTTACAATGCTCTGCGGGAAATTTTTAGACCATTCTTCTTTGGCAAATTGCTCCAGGCCCCTTTGAGATTTGAAGGGCGCCTTCTCCAAACTGCCAAATTTTGAGATTCTATCCACAGGTGTTCTATGGGATTCAGGCCCTGGACTATTTGCTGGCCACTTTAGAAGTCTCCAGTGCTTTCTCTAAACCATTTTCTAGGGGCTTTTCGAAGTGTGTCATTGTCCGCCTGGAAGACCCATGACCTCTGAGGAGACCCGGGCTTTCTACCCTGGGCCCTACATTATGTTGCAAAATTTGTTGGTAGTTTTCAGACTTCAAAATTTGCCATGCACACGGTCAAGCAGTCCAGTGCCAGAGGCACAAAGCAACCCCAAAACATCAGGGAACCTCCGCCTTTGTTTGACCGGTTTTTTTTTCTTTGAATCCCTTTTTTTTTCCTGTAAAACTCTATGTTGATGCCTTTCCCAAAAAGCTTACTTTTGTCACATCTGACCAGGGGAACATTCTTCCAAAACGTTTTCGGCTTTCTCAGGTAATTTTGGGCAAACCCCAACCTGCTTTTTATGTTGGGGTAAGAAGTGGGGTTTTCCTGGGTATCCTCCCAATACAGTCCTTTTTCATTCGGGACGCCAACGGATCGTACGGGTTGACACTGTTGTACCTGGACTCAGGGCAGCTTGAACTTGTTTGGATGTTGTCGAGGTTCTTTACCCAAACCATCCGCAAAATTTCTTGCGTTGAAATCTCTGTCCATTTTTCTTTTCGTCCACATCTAGGGAGGTTAGCCACAGTTGCCATAGGGAGGTTAGCCACAGTGCCATGGGGAGGTTAGCCACAGTGCAATAGGGAGCTTAGCCACAGTGCCAATTTAGGGAGTTTTGCCACAGTGCCATAGGGAGCTTAGCCACAGTGCCATGGGGAGGTTAGCCACAGTGCCATGGGGAGATTAGCCACAGTGCCATGGGGAGATTAGCCACCAGGGGCCATGGGGAGGTTAGCCCAGTGCCATGGGGAGGTTGCCACAGTGCCATGGGGGGTTAGCCACAGTGCCATGTGGGGGTTAGCCACAGTGCCATAGGGAGGTTAGCCACCAGTACCATGGGCTTTACACTTCTTGATGACACTGCGCACGGTAGACAAAAGGAACATTCAGGTCTTTGGAGATGGACTTGTAGCCTTGAGATTGCTCAGGCTTCCTCACAATTTTTGGGGTTCTCAAGTCCTCAGACAGTTCTTTTGGGCTTCTTTCTTTTCTCCATTTCTCAATGTGGTCAACACAAGGGGCACAGGACATAGGTTGAGTCAACTTTAATCCATGTCAACTGGCTGCAAGTGGATTTAGTTATTGCCAACACCTGTTAGGTGCCACAGCTAAGTTACAGGTACTGTTAATTACACAAATTAGAGAAGCAACGCATGATTTTTCAAACAGTGCCAATACTTTTGTCCACCCCCTTTTTTTTGTTTGGTGTGGAATTATATCCAATTTGGCTTTATGACAATTCTTTTGTGGTTTCCCATTGAAGACAAATTAAATGAAGAAAAAAAATTACCAAAAAATTTTTGTAAAGCAAAAAATTTTTTCAGGAAAAACTGAGTTTTATCTAAACAGAATTGCAGGGTCCAATATTTTTTGGCCACCACTGTGTGGTAAAATATATATTGTAAAAAAGGGGCCCAGAGGTCCCCGTCAAAGACGGAGGTTTTTTAATAAACCGGGGTGGCGGGCCCTTTGGGTGAAATAAAAAAACCATTTAAAATCTTAAAAGCCAAAACCAGTTAGTCCCTGCTGGGCATTTGTTGCTTTGGTATCCGGGTCGGTTTTTTATGGAGCCCCCCCAAGAGCCCTTGGGTGGGAGGGGCCGCTCCAATACCCCGGGGCCCGGGGTCTTACCACCCAAAAAAAAAGGGCCCAGGGGGTAGGAGGTCAGGGGGTGTTTTTTTCTGGACCAAAACCGGGAAAACTGTGTAGGCCTGGCTGTGGGGCTGGGGGGCCCCTGAAGGAAATGCCTTTGCCTTTTTGGGGGGAAGCATTTTTATATTACCTCTATTTACCTAACCCAAGGGACTTCTGTTTTACCGTTTTTTTATGCTGAAGCTAAGCTAAATTTTTGTGTTAAACCCAGTGGCCCTTTTTAAATAAACACCCTTTTTTTTTTGGGACTAAAACCCTTGCGCCTGTGCTTGCCTTTGTACTCCCCCCCAAAATTTGGTTGCTCGGATGGGGCAACTTTCCCTAAAAATAAGGAGTGCATGTCCGGATAAAGGGCAGCAAGGGGGGTTTAAAAGGGAACCCCATCTGAGAGCAGGGAGGAGCTATTTCCAAAAAACCCGGTCCAGGCCAAGCACAGCAACAGCAAGCCACCCCGGAGACGGGGGAGAGCGCAGCAAGAACCAACAAGCTATTTTCTCCAAAAAATGGCGGTTTTTAACCACTCGGCCCAGACCCAAGAAGGGGAAAGGCCCACCCCAACCCAGGGAAAAAACCGAAACCCGCCGGAAAAAAATGTACGCGAGGCGTTACAGAAAATGACGCCAGAGGACGACTCGAGGCTAAAGAGGGGTTTTTGAGAGGGTACTGCCCGGGGAAAAAATTTTACCCCCCGGGACAGGGGGCCGGGGGTCCTAGCCCCTTCCCTTTAAACCGGGCGACCACAAAAGGGCCCCTTTTTATTTTGTTTGACGCGGCAGGACCCAAAAAAATATGCGAAGCTCAAGGCGGAAATTTTTTGGCGCGTCGGGGAGAAACCGCGGGCCCAAACCGGGTGCAACGGGTGAAACGCGGGGGATAAAGCAAGGATAACCCAAAACAAGATCCCAGATTTTTCGACCTGTTTAAAATCTCGTCCAAAGGGTGGCTTCAGCCAGAGCCCCTGCACTCCTTCCCCAAATGGTCGGGGAGGGCCACCCATGGCCCGGTTCGTACACTCCCCTCCCGAGGCCCAAAACATTCGGGTGGCACGGGGGGATCCCCAGAATTTTCGACCGAGCTCGTGGGGTTGCCCGAGCGTTATTTTGGCCGTCGAGATTTCCCTGGGTGAGTGGGGGAAAACCGAGGGGGCAGTACTGGGTCCCGGGAGGGGTAGGGGAAAAGCCCCAAGAAGGGCCCCAGGGCCACTTTTTGGAGGCGCGTCCCAAGTCGGGAAAGGGGGACTAAACCTTATAAAGGGGTCCGGCCCGGGGAAAAATCATCGGTTTGGAGATCCCAAAACCACGGTCACATGGGCCGCCCAGTGCCCCCCGAGCCACGGCCTATGGAAGCGCTATGGGACAGCGCTGCTCGTTTTTGCCCACCCTGTCTGAAAGCGCTAAAAAACCCAGCCAAGGAGGGGGCCCCCCAAAGGTGTGAAAAGCCCTCCATTAAGGGGCATTTAATGTGACTGGACTCCGGGCTCAGTGAGTTTTGGTACCCTTTTTAGGCCACACTCCCACATTTATTGACCCCGGGGAGACGGTTTGGGGGTGGGGGGTTTTTCCCATGGCGACACCAAGCATTACCCTGTGGCCTCAAGTGGACATTGGAACTGGGGGGAAAAAAACCATATAAACACCCCCGGGGTTTTTCACCAATTTGGTTTTTGGGAACCCTATTATTGTGGGCGGGATTTTCCCCCTTTTTTCTGGGACCTATGGGCCAAGTCCAGCCGCCAAAAAAACCTTCCCACAGCCAAGGGGCTCCGGGTTAATGTAGGGGCTAAAACCCCCCAATAAATTTCCTCTGTCGGGTTTTGGGTGGGGAAAATCGGGAGGAGGGGGACCCAACCCCTGAGACCCAGGTCCCCTGACTTGGGGGTGTCCGGGGAATAATTTTGGAACCGGCCCACTCAGGGTTTTTAACAAAAAAAAGGGTCATTAGAGCAGGTCAACGGTACTAGATGGGGGTTCCCCAAGAACCAGGGGCAACAAAGGGGGAAACCCCCACTTCACAGTAAATAAAAATTTTAAATTATACCGAGTGACCAAAGTCAGGAAAAAGGTAATAGAGCAGCCCCTTTGGTCCCCCGGGGGGACCTTACAAAACGCATGGTTCTAGCCTCCCCCCTTTCCCACATTTTTTGGGGGGGTAAACCTTTGGGCGGACAAAACCCGGGAGCGGGTGTTGCAAATTTTTCTATTTGGGCCAGGGTTTTTTCAAGGAAAAAAAAGAGTTTTTCCATCAATGCCCCCCCGGTGCCGGGTAACATCCCCGGTGGCCCATTTCGTACCCCCTTTTGGGCCCTTCCCAAATTAAAGAAGTCCCTTTTAAAACGGTTTTCCCAAAGGTTTTGGGGGGCCCTCTTTTTCAAGTCCGCTAGGGGGGCCCCAAAATAAAATTCCCTGGTAGTAAATGGATTACCGACCCCGGTTACCCAAAAACCCGGTCCCTTGAGAAATACCTCATCTAAATCCATTCCAAGACCCTTTTTTTTTAAAATTTCCTCCGGGACGGGCTCCCAAAGGGAAAGTTTTTGAGGGCCCAAGGAAAACCGGGTTTTATGTCCAAGGTAGAGGGCCCCTATGTAAAGTCCAAAAAAAAAACATTTTTGGCGCACCTGGGTTTTTATCACCCTCAGACCGAGGGTTTTTTGGGTTTGAAAGGTTTAATAAAACCTTAAAACCCTATTTTAAGGGGAAGGGGGTAGACAGGGATGGACAAAATTTGGGACGTTTTTTTGGGCCCTACTTGTTTTTTTCCATCAGGGGGTTTCCAAAAAGCGTCTACTGGGTTCTCCCCTTTAAACTTTTGTACAGGCGACACCCCGGGGGTTTTACTTTACTTTCGGCAAAGGGAAAGACCTGGGAAGTGAAGCCACCCCATACAAGGGGTGTCATCGAACATGTTGCCCCGTTTGCAGGATAGGCTATCAATTTGTAAACCCATTTTAAGAGAGCATCTACTGCGGGGCCCAAAGGCCCCAGCCCGGGTATAAAAATCGGGCGCCAGAAACCGAGAGTTTTAAACCGGGGGGAAACGGGGGACTTGTTTTTTGGTTTCCCCCCCTGGGAGAGAAGGGAAATTCTTGGCAAAATGGCATGGGCCCCCACGAGGGGGTGGGGAAGGGGGGTGACGTCAATTAACCCCCAAAACCCAACCTTTTAGGGAAAGCCCCTTTCAGTATACCATGGAAATTTTTCTCAAACCATGGAGAGAAAGAGATCCTCCCCCCCGAACCCCGTGTAGTGGCCCAGCCAGGGCCCCGTTAAAATGAAGCGGTCAAAAAATTTTCTGGGAAAACCCCTTTTACCTTCCCAAAGAACAATGTAGGGGGTTTTTGCCAATGTAACAGGGGTCTGTTTTCAGAGTTTCCAAAGGGCCCGGGGAAAGGGTATTGAGCACGAGGTGCTGAAATGAACCACATGTTCGGGGACATGTGAAACCCTATAGGGTCCCTGAAGCCCGCCGGGAAAAAAAGTGGCCAATGAGTGAAGCGGGTGTTAGATTTTGGGGTAATATAGGGGGTTCCCAAAAGGGGGCCCGGTCCAGCCAATATTCTGGTAAAAAAAACCCAAAAGGGGAAAAGGGGGTTTTGCAATGGGCTTCCGCAAAAATTAATGAGGGGTCAAATTTTCCCCTGCCCAACCCCATGCCCCCGGGGAACGAACTGATTGAGAGGCAAGGGGCCCCAAACCCATATACCCCCCTAAAACCCAACAAAAGGGTTTCTGCAAAAACCCGCTGCTAAGAACCCCGGGGGAAGAAAGGGGCCCCCAATTTTTTTTCCACCCCCAGAAAACCCAACGGAAAAATAAACCAGTATGTCGGAAGCCGTTTTGGGGTTTTCAGGAGCGGGCCCCGGGTACTTCCAAGGGGCCAAGGACCGTTATTGGGGCCCCAAAAGGAAATTTTTGCAGCTGCTTACCTGGACACAACGTCATTTTCAGCAGAGACGGGGAGTTTATCTGCCAAAATACAAGCAGTTCTGGATTTCCCTAAAGGGAGGCTGGGTTTTCCCATAAACCCAACAAATTTTCCCCTGGGTTTTTTGGGGGAAGCCAGATACCCTTTTTTTTAAAATAGGGGGAGAGGGCAGATAAAGCCCCCCAAAAAAACAAGGTGGGGGGCGACCCGAATTTTGGGCCCCAGCCCCCCCTCTAAAAAACAGGGCCCGGGGCCCTTTTTGGGTATAGTGGGATACTACAGAAAAGGGTTCAAACCCCAAAATTTTTCGAAAATTAAAACAGCAAACCCTTTTAAATGACCCCCACGAAAGGGCACAAAAATTCCCCCCCCCCCCCGGGTTTTTAAAGTGGCCCCAGAGGCCCAAGGGAGGCTTTTTCCCCGGACCAAAAACAACCCCTCTGTAAACAGCCATGTTTTTTGGCCCCTGATTTTTTCCAGACCATTTATTTTACAGGGCAATGCCCCGGAAAGTAGGGGGGGGCTGTCCAAAGTCCAAAAATAAATGGGGAAGGAAAAACCCCATTGTATACTGACCGTAAAAATTTTCCCCATGGGGAGAAAAAATACTCTATAATAGAGAAAGAGTTTTTAAACCCCCAAGGGGGGGCCCTAAATTTGTTGAGGTACTACCGCTGGTAGGAGGTTTTTTGCTGGGGTTTAGACCACGCACCCCCCAAAATGGGGCGAGAGAAAAAGGGAACAATGCCCGGGCACTAGGTGGGGTTCCAAACACCCACAAGAAATTTTTATTTTTTTTTTAGAACACAGGCCCGGGAAAAATGCAAGCCAATGGGCCCCATTTCCCCGTCAAAGGGGGGCACTGTTTGGTTGGGAGAAGGGGCCCAACCCCCGGGTTTGGGGGAGAGGGGGGGGGGAAAGTAGAAGGGGCAGAGGTTTCCCGGGATAGACGGGAGGTTTTTTTATCACCCCAGGGGGCTGGCCCGGTTTATATAAAAAAAAACCCCTTTATCTTTAAAAGCTAAGCAACAGTTTTGTGCTGCTGAGCATTGTTTCTTTGTAGTCCGGGCCCGGGTTTTTTTTTGGAGGGGCCCAAGAGGGCGGGTGGGGCGGGGCCCCTCCAATACTCCACCCAGGGGCTTACCAGCCATAAAAAGGCCCGCTGGTGTAGGGGGTCAGGGGTTTGTTTCGGACCTGAAACCCGGAAATGTGTAAATGCCCGAGCTGTGAGGCTGTTTGGGGCCTGAAGGTATGCCAATTGCCCCTTTTGGGGGGCATATTTTTTAAAAACCTGCTATTTTTCCTGAAGGGAAGGGCTTTTTTGTTTTTTCCGTTTTGGTTTTCCCGAAAACTAAGCTGAATTTTTGTTGAACCAGGAAAAGTTAAATAAACGTAACTTTAAATTTTGGGGGCTAAAACCCTTTGGGGCCTGTGCTTGCCCTTTGTGCGACCCCCCCCAATATATATAATTTTAAAATATAAAAAATATATATATATATATATTTATATATATATAAAAAGTGACAAAAGTGGCAAAGAGTAGTTGCCTTTCCTTGCCACAGGTGGATTTTTCCCGGGAGAGATGTGCCCCCCAAAACTGGCTCTTTGGGGGGGGGACCAATTGTTACTGTCAGAATTTCTAAAGGGTTTCTGACAGTGTATGTAGCATGGCTAATTTTCCATCCATTATGGGTTTTGGCCCCCTTTCCCCCCAACAAACTGCAAATGGTTGGGGGGCCTGGGTTTCCCGGGGTTCCCCCGATCCCAGAATTTTCCCCCTCGGGGTTTTTTTGGGGCCCGTCCCAAAAAGGGTATAAAAAGCTTGGCTCCCCCCAGGTAATCGGGGGGGGGTTTTGGTTTAGCTGCAATTGGGGGCAGCAGTGGGAGCTGGTGAGAGGAGGGTCTTACAAACCCCCCGGCTTTAGGGGAAGCAGGGGGGCTGCCCTTAGGGAAACCTGTATACCCCGTGGAGGCTTGGGACAAGTGTTTTGGGGGGTGCTGTGCAGTAGGCCCTAGGCCACTTATGAGGGACGCAGTAATGTGTAGGCAAATGGCAAAACGGCCCCAGGGGGGTTTTTTTTTATTTTTGATATTTTGTTTCTGTATACTGGACCTCAATAAAGCTTGGGTGAGGCCCGTGTCCAAACCCGAAGACCCTTTTTCCCGTGTGCCACCGCTTACCAAAGCGGCGATCCCAAGCTGAAGACCCCCTGAACGTCCAAGAGGGGCGCGGACATGTGAGTCTCACTATATATATATAAATATATTAAATATATATAATATATATATAATAATTATATATATATATATATATATTTTGGGGCAAGTTGCAAGTTGCAAGTCTCTGCCACTGGGTGGAATTTAGCAGGTACCTGCACAAACGTGCCACCGAAAGGCTGGGTTCGGGGGGGAAGGAATTTGGGGGGTATTATAACAATGGGTTTAAACAAAGGTACTAAAGGCTGCCTTGCAGCCGGGTATGGGTCCCTTTCCCGGGACGGTCTAGCTTTTTGGGTGGGAGGGCCGTCCCCACGTTCCGGGCCCCGGGTTTTGGGCCACCCCCGGGGGGGGGCCATTAAACCCCGCCTACTCCAGTAATCGGGGGGTGGGGGCGTTCGCCACAAGAGAGTGGACAACAGAGGCGGGGGAGAGCTCTAGCCCCCCAGAGGTTGGGCAAGCAGGGGCTGCATTTAGGGCCGAATCCAGCAAGGCTGGTAAAACGGGGTTGGGGCGCTCAGTAGGCCAAGTCCACGGGTAGGGGGGACGTACTCAGGAAAGTTAGGGGCCAGAGGGCCAAGGATTTATTTTTAGGTTTTTGTTTTCTGTAACTGTGTGCCCAATAAAACGGTGTGGGGCAGTTTGAAACATTCCTCCGTGTTTTTAAGGTTTTTTGTGCCCAAAATCGTTCTACCAAAGGACGGCGATCCCAAAAAGCCAAGCTAGAAACCCCCGAGACGGGCCAAATGGCGTCTCAACCTAAGCGGCAGCTTGCATAAAATATATTTAAATTATATAATATTATATATAAATATAATAAATATATTATATGAAAAAAAACTTTCCCCAAAACGTCAGTTTCTAAATGGATATAGAGGAGTGTAAGTGTACAGTTGTATTAACCGTTGTATTTTGGGCTCAAACTCTAGCGGTGCTATGCTTTGCACAGCAATTCTTTACAAATTTAAAAGTGCTGTTCTGCGCAAGTTTTGCCGTACACTTTCTACATCTATAGAACAGACTATGACAATTTTTTGGTGCAAAATACGCCACAAAAAAATTTGGCCCCCCCCGTTTATGCAGAGCCCTAAAAATCTAAATTTTTTTCTGTTGATACATCAAAAACCTTATTTAAGAGCAGGGAAAATGGGAAAAATTTTTTAAATTCCCAAAAATCTAAAGAAATGACCCCGGGGCTACAATAATCATAACTTTTTTAAAAAAAAATCTATACTTTCCCTTTATAGCTTTCCTTGATATGGGGAATAAATAGAAAATTTTCACATTTAATGAATAAATATAATATATAAATATTTTATATATATTATAATTTTAATAAATTATATATATATATAGTGACAAAGGACAACAGTTTTGCCTTTTTTGCCATAAGTGGAGCCGTCCTGGAAGACAGCCACCAAGACCTGGGGGGTGGGGGGGGCCAATTATACGTCACCAAAAAGGTTGCGACAGCTTTTAAGCAGGCTGATATCCACCGTTTATGGGTTTTCTTCCCCCCCGGGAAAACTGCAGAGGGTGGGTGGCTGTTCCCCGGGGGTTTCCCAGTCCCAGTTCCATTTTCAGTTTTTTTGGGCCAGAACCCGGGGGTGGCTATAAAGAGCCTGTTCTCCAATGATCGGGGGGCGTGGTCTGCAACCTTGGGGGAGGGAACAGAGGACGGAGAAAAGGCTCTTGCCCCCCACAGGACTTGGAGAGAAGTCGACCCCAGTGTGGGGAAATGTTATGGTGCTCCGATAGGGCCAGGCCATTGGAGAGAGGGTTTCACCTAAAGTGTAAATTTAAATGGGCCCAAAGGCCGAGGTTTTTTTTTTGATTTGTTATCCTGTCCTAAATAAAGCTTTAAGGGCCCGAGTTTAAAACCCAACCCGCGTCAGTTTTGCCCCAAACCGTTTTAAAACCCCAAACGGGGGGATCCGGGAGCTAAAGAACCCCCCAGGGCGGGCCAGGGAAGGGGTCCGACGAAGCGTTTTCACTAGGTGGAGGGATGCAAAGGGGAAAATTGGCGCAGTGTTGCATAATTGGGGACAACGGATTGGGCACAAAGCGTGCAAAAGAAAAATTGCAGTTTGCATAGGAAAATGCTGCTTTTTTCATAGGACTGTCGGAAAACTTGCCTCAGGGACAGGAAACAGTCTCTGGAAGACAGGGGGGAAAGCACCCCATAAAGACTGTCTTGCGCCCGAAAACTTCGTTGCGACATGGAGGACATTTTTTTAGTTGGTGCTCGCATACCCCCCTTTTTGCGGTACAAAAGACGGTTACCAAACCTAGCCCTTGTCTAATGCCCCCGAGACACGGGTTGAAAAAAACAGGGGGCAACGTGTA
>JAODAL010077848.1:0-13123 GCA_025379985.1 Phyllomedusa bahiana
AAACCCGAGCAGTGTAGACTACAGCACGGATTTTCTATTCAGTCGGATGTTTGCAGATTCTAAATACTTAATCCGCCTTAAATGCAACTGCCAGAGGTTCCAATAGGGCAGTACGGGGTGTACTCCTGTCAGGGGCCCTAATCAAAAAGGGACCCACTGATATGTTAAAAAATAGCAACTAGTAATAGGTGGGGGCCCCATTTAATTTGGCTGCATGGGGCCCTGAAACGGTTAATAGATGACTGATGGCAGCCGTACCAACTGCAAACCAGTGACGTAACTTTAGGTTATGTCTACACAGCACAGGTTTTTGATCCGAATTACAGTATTTAGAATCTGCCAAAAATCAGACGGAACCAAGTGCTGTGTAGACCTTAATAGAAAATCTGTGCTGTAGTCTACACAGCATGGATTTTCCACTGAGCTGCCATTTATCCAGCGGAAGATAGAACATATTCTATCTTCTGCCGGATTCCCCTTGGATTCCCACATCCTCAATATACGGAGCCGTCGGATTTCCACCAATATTTTAAGTTAACTGTGTAGACATAGCCTTACGGTACGGCAACACGACCAGTAAAATTTAGGGTGCGTTCCCACAGCAAAGACCAAATACCGGTGAGAATTTCCAACCGGTATTTAATGTTGTACCGTGTTAGCCATAGAAAGTAGTAGAAGAGTGAAGAAATCAGGCGATACCTTTTAGAGGTTGAGTGTATTTGATGGTGAGCTTTCGAGAGGACTAGCTCCCTTCTTCAGACAAGATGTTATACAACAAACTGAAAATTTACAGACTTTTTATACACAAAAGACCTGGACCTTCACAGGATCTTAGAATTCTTAAAAATAACAAAATGCAATATAAGCAAACAAGTCATTTACAACAGGTCAAGAAATAAACAGTCTGAAACTTGTGAGGCGTGACGGAGGGGACAGTAATTCTGCGTCTTATCTCGTAGCCATCAGGCCGTGATTTGTGGCCATCACAGTTCACACAGTTTGACATAAAGCTGGCATGAATATTTCGCCCATTTTGCAGAGTCTGAAATTTTTGCATTAATTTAAATTCCCACTCCTTTCTCTCCCTCTGCGTCTTAAAGTGTCCCATTAAAACCACAATCTTCAAATCTTCAATGGAATGGTCATCTCTGGAGAAGTGTTGTGCCACTGGAAGATCAGTTCTGCTGTTATTAATAGTGAATCTATGTGTATTCATGCGCTGGCTGAGTTTCTGCCCTGTTTCCCCCACATAGAGGCCTGTGATGGGACATTGCATACACATAATCAGATACACCACATTGCTAGACCTGCAGGAAAATGTCCCCCTAATTCTGTGCACCTGCTGGGACTGTGGGACAGGTACACTGTCAGCAGTGTGGATGTGCATGCAGGTCTTGCACCTGTTCTGCAGGCAGGGTGAGGCTCCATTTTCAGTTGGGGCCTTCAGGGCGCTCCGGACAATAATACGCCGCAGGTTTGGTGGTTGCCGAAAGGAAAGGAGAGGGGGGACTGGGAATATGTCTTTGAGTCTGTTGTCCCTATGTAGCACAGGTTGAAGTTCCTTGGCAATCTTTCGTAGGATCTCCAGCTGTGGGTTGTAGGTGACAACTAGGGGCACTCGTTCTTCCTTCTGGGTCTCTTTGTATGTGAGCAGACTGTCTCTGTTGATGGCGGCCGCTTTGCTGATTTGATTGTCCGTCACTTTTGGCCTGTATCCCAATTGGAGAAATTTTGTCCTCAGATCCAGGAGGTGCTTGTCCAGGTCTGCTTTGTCGGAGCAAATACGATTGTACCGTATAGCCTGGCTGTATATAATGGATTGTATCGTATAGCCTGGCTGTATATAATGGATTGTACCGTATAGCCTGGCTGTATATAATGGATTGTACCGTATAGCCTGGCTGTATATAATGGATTGTACCGTATAGCCTGGCTGTATATAATGGATTGTATCGTATAGCCTGGCTGTATATAATGGATTGTATCGTATAGCCTGGCTGTATATAATGGATTGTATCGTATAGCCTGGCTGTATATAATGGATTGTACCGTATAGCCTGGCTGTATATAATAGACTGTTTTGTGTGCTTGGGGTGGAAGCTGTCATTCCTGAGGTAGGCCGTTCTGTCTGTGGGTTTGTGGTACACTGATGTGAGTAGCCGGTGGTCTTTGATGTGTATTGTAGTATCCAGAAAGTGGATTTTGCTCTCTGAATAGGTAAGTTTAAGGTTGATGGTGGGGTGGAAGTTATTGAAGTCATTATGGAATTTAAGTAGGGCCTCCTCGCCCGCAGTCCAGATGACAAGGATATCATCGATATAACGGAGGTACATCATGGGTTTGGTGGTGCATGTGGATAGATACGCTCCTTCCAGTTCAGCCATAAAGAGATTTGCATACTGGGGCGCACATCTGGACCCCATTGAAGTTCCCATTCGCTGTAGATATAGGTCTTTTCCAAAGATGAAATAGTTGTGGCTGAGTATGAACTGTATGAGCTGTGTGACTGGTTTTGCTGGGAGGTTTAGTTTTTCCAGGTGCGTCCGACATGCTGCAACTCCATCCTTGTGGGGTATGTTTGTATACAAGGATTCTACATCCATGGTTGCCAAAATGGTGCCTTCAGGAAGTGGACCGAGGGCATTGAGTTTGTTAAGAAGATCCGTGGTGTCCTGGATGTAGCTAGGAGTATCTCTGACCAGGGTTTTAGGAGATTTTCCACCCAACCTGAGATATTCTCTGTCAGAGTCCCAATACCAGAAATGATAGGCCTCCCAGGGTTGCCATCTTTGTGGATCTTGGGGAGCATGTAGAAGCAGCCCGGCCTGGGATTCGCTGGGATGAGCCCCTCTACCTGGCTTTGGACCTGAGTTTGAAACTTCTTGATCAACCGGTATTTTGTCTTTTATCGGCACACAAGGGAACGGGTTTTGTCCGCGGTTTGCAGATTCAAGCCGCCCCCTTTCGCACCCACATGTTCATGTTCTGCCCGAAAACCGGGCGGAAGAATGAGCATGTTCTAAGTTTTTGGACTGCTGCACGGATTTTCTATTTAAATCGATGTAAAAGGTTCACAGTCACTTTACAGTCGGTTTTTAAATCCAAAAAACGTCTGCAAAACCGACTGAAAACCTTTGCCGTGGGGACGGGCCCTCACTTGTCAGATTCTGCCATTAAAAAACGACTATGTGGATTTCAGCGAGTAATTACAAGGTATTGCATGTGGAATTAGGCTACATCTACACGGTGTTAGGCTATGTTCCCCCGCCGTCTTGCCTCCGTGTGACCATCCGCTTTTCTGATGCATCTCTGGGTCCATCAGAACGGACCCAGAGACGCATCTAACTATTAGCAATGACTGTATCACTGCCAACAATGACAGACACGCAGCGGCGTTCACATGAGAGATCGCCGCTGCATGTCTGCATCGCGCCTGTCGGCTCTGTCTTACAGATGCGATCAAAGAATTGCTTGTCACTTCTTGGATCGCATCCGTAAGACGGAGCCGACAGGCGCGATACAAACACGCAGCGGAGATCTCTCATGTGAACGCCGCTGAGTGTCTGTCATTGCCGGCAGTGATAAACTCACTGCTAATTGTTAGATGCGTCTCTGGGTCCGTTCTGATGGACCCAGAGATGCATCAGAAAAGCGGATGTTCACACGGAGGCAAGACGCCGGGGGAACATACCCTTAATTTACTGTTTTATCTTTAAGCAGATTCAGTATTTAGAATCCGCAAATATCTGACTGTAAGGCCGTGTTTACACGGCGTAATTGCGGCGCGTACAGTACGCACCGCAATTACGCGGGGTGTTTTGGGGGTCGCGCTGATCGTGCGTACACCCGAAGCACGGGGGGCCGGCATAGACATGTCACTTATCTCCCCGCGCGTACAATACGATCATATTGTACACACGGAGGGATGGGGCCCTATTAACATGCATTGTCAGCAGCGTGTAAGTGCCGCAAACTATTGACCTGCAACTTCTGTCCTCGGCCGTACAATACGATCGTATCGTACGGCCGGGGAGATGACGCTTAATCCATAGTTCTCTATGAGAGCTATGAATTACCGTAATTGCAGGGCGCATTTTGATGCATAATAAGCGCAATACGCCACGAAAAACACGGCGAAATGCGCCCCAAAATAAGCTGTGTGAACATACCCTAAATCATCCCCATAGACCTCAATACAAAATCCGAGCGGTGGTCTATTTTCTGAGGTTGGATTTAAAAATCGCCTGGTTTTGTAAAAAAAAAAAAAAAAAAAAAAAAACTCAGAACATGTTCTCTGGTCCAGTTTATATCACTTGAAAATGGTGGATTATAGAACAGTTCAACTGAAAGGGGGGCCCGAAATCCAAAAACTGCAACAAAAACCGAGTGTAAAATGTTGGTCAGCGTCTGATTAGAGTCTGACCGGTAGTGTGTCCTCTGTCATGTGGACACAGCCTAAGGGTATGTTCACATGGCGTTATTGGATTCGATTTTCGGATCCAACACGGATCCAAAATCGGTTCCAAAAACGCCACCCTTAGGCTGTGTCCACACGGCAGAGGAAACACTACTGCCTCAATCGGATCTAAAACAGATCCAACACGTTCCCAAATACGCAGCTGTGTGTTTGGCTGCAGCAGGATCGCACCCTATAATATTAAATAGGGCTCCTGCTGCGTCTTTCGGATCAAGAATTGACAGGACAATGCTTGGAACGGATCTGAAAGACGCAGTGATACGCATCAGATCACTTGTGTGAACGCTGATGCATGTCTCATATTAAAAGCAAGGTAAAATCACACTGCTATTTGTTACATACATAGTACGGTTGAAAGACGACACGTGTCCATCAAGTTCAACCAAGGGTGGGGAAAATGTGGGTGAAGGGAGGGAGATAAGGACTTTAAGCCCAGCCTCAACACTGGTGAATGCCCTGAACCCACAAGGCAAGAACCAATCTGCTCCAGGGGAGACCCCATCTCTGACCCCAGAGCCTCCACCGGCCAGGATCCAGAATTTTACATAGCTACGTACGCATTAATATTCTTTAGTTCCAGTAGGTATCTAAGCCTTTCTTGAAACCCTCACCTGTTCCTGCTGTGACCAGCTCCTCAGGCGGCTATTCCACAGATTCACAGTTCTGCGTGTTTGGGTCCATTTGGGGACCGACAGACGGATCCAATCACGCAGCTAATAAGCGTTTGTAAGGCCATATCCCCACTGCACTGGTTTGCAAACCTACTGAAAAACCGGCTGCAAACTTTTACAAACCTCTGGCCGCCCGAGAAACATTGTACATATTCATTCTTCCGTCCGGTTTTCGGAAGGAATATGAACATGTCTATGGGAAGGGGGAGGGGTCATCTCTGAGAAATGCCGTACCCCAGCGGCCGTGTGCACGGCACTTATAACGGACAAATAGAGGTTGGATAAACTGTCCGGTATTTGTCCTGTGTCGTGGGGACGCGCCATAACTCGGACAAAAAGACGCCGGGTGAACATACCGTAAATGTCCATCCACACAGCATGGTTTTTTTGGAGGGTCATCTTTTCCATTGAGCAAACTAAACAGTAGCCTAGGGGTCCCACAAACATAGGGGCCCTAGGTTGTGAATTGATTCCTGGCTCAGGGCTGCTTATTTAGCTGTTTTTCTATTCTTAGGATGTGCAAACAGTTAAGAACTATAGTGGAGCAGGAAGCCATCGGCTCCCTGCCCTGCTAGTTAGTCTTTTAGGCTGCCCACAAGTTGTCAGAAAGTGGTCTCGACATTGGCGGTGTGATAGTATGGGTGTGCTTTGGGGCTGGTAAAAGGCATGGCCTCAGGTGTGTTGTCATGTATTTGTGCAGGGCCCACCTCAATGCTATGCCCAAGGGCCCACAATGCTGTTAAGACGGCTCTGGTTTCTTGTTCGGATTTTGGGAACCGACAAGAAACCATCCACATAAACTTTAAAAGACAATCTGCTCAGTAGTCCACACTAAAGGGATTTTCAGCCGCCGGCGTTCCGAAAAACTCGGAACATGCACGATCTTCCGTCCAATTTTCAGGTGTGTTAGTCAAAGGTTATGGGGGTCGGGCGAATCTGCAAACCGCAGACAGAACCATCCTCCAAAATCTTTGAAAGACGACAAAATACCGGATTCCTAAACAGAAATCGACCGGCATTTTACTTAGGCCGTGTGGACGCACACCGCACTATGGCGTCTTGGACGCGTTTTACACGAGATTTTTAGCCATCCCCATTGATTGGTTTCTAACCAAAGAATAAACATGTTCTAAGTTTATTTTTTACTGCCAAAAATCTGCATAGTATGAACGACACGTTGCATTTTCTATTGAGGTAGATGGGGACGGTTTACATTCGGTTTTCAGTGAGTATTTCAAGTTCAAAGTACAAAGGAAACACTAATGGCGACATGGCGGCGCCATTTTTTTGGTGTGCTTTGCGGCCCAAGACCTGTTGTAGCCCTGTTCTATAGAAGTATGAACCGTCCTATGCCCAAACTTGGTGCAATCTGCATCAGACATGACACTTTTGTAGGTGCCAAACATGCGGGGGCCGTTTCACGCCAGAGTCGTACAATGCACCAAAAATGTGCCATAGTTCGGTGCAAAACGGTCCTACAGATCCATACCCGTTCCCGTGTGGCTGAGACTGCTTTTGGTGTAGAACGGGGCACGTTTATAGAGAGCAGTGAGACACTGTCATACAGACTGGCGGGTAGTACGGAGTCGGCCCCAGGGTCATACATGTCGCCATAAATGACTAACAACTGGTACAGAGGGAGAGAGGCCCCTGACCACAAGAGCTTACAATCTACAGGACGCACAATGACTCCCGCCCGGCAGACGTTCTGAATGATTTGTGCTACAAACTTGTCACCTCTAAATCTCATCACAATGAGGTGACGGGTGCAGGGTCCGGGGTGCAGTGATTGTGTTATCTACACAAACAGTCATTGTGTTTCCTACTGCAGAAACTATGGGAGGCTGCAGAGAACTGGCATTAGCATCTCAATGTGTCAGAGAGAGGAGCTATGGCCAATGTGTATATTGGGGGGGTGAGCACAGGGTGTGGATACTTCTGCATTGTCCTAATATTCATCCCTGCTGAGGTGTGGGATGTAAATGAGGGTCTGGGAGAAATGGACACTGCGGCCATAGAGACCCAAGGGGTGAACACCGTACAATGCAGGCAAAGCTTCCAACATAGATCATGCTATCCTCTACTGTATACACTATATACACCGCACTCCATGTCTCCTCTGTGCTGTACACTGTATATATGGTGTGTATCTCCTCTATACTGTATATATCATATACACCGCACTCCATGTCTCCTCTGTGCTGTATACTGTATATATGGTGTATATCTCCCTCTATACATTATATATCATATACACCGCACTCCGTCATGTCTCCTCTGTGCCGTATACAGTATATATGGTGTATATCTCCCTGTATATTGTGTATATCTCCCTTTATACTTTATATATCACATACACCGCACTCCATGTCGCCTCTGTGCTGTATACTGTATATATAGTGTATATCTCCCTCTATACTGTATATATCACATACACCGCACTCCACCCTGTCTCCTCTGTGCTGTATACTGTGTATATGGTGTATAAACTCCCTCTATACTGTATATATCACACACACCACACTCCGCCATGTTGTCTCTGTGCTGTATACTGTATATATGGTCTATATCTCCCTATATACTGTATATATCACACACACCGCACTCCGCCATGTCTCCTCTGTGCTGTATACAGTATATATGGTGTATATCTCCCTGTATATTGTGTATATCTCCCTCTATAAAAAGTATAATATCACATACACCGCTCTCCACCATGTCTCCTCTGTGCTGTATACTGTGTATATGGTGTATATCTCCCTCTATACTTTATATATCACATACACCGCACTCCATGTCTCCTCTGTGCTGTATACTGTATATATGGTGTATATCTCCCTCTATACAGTATATATCATATACACCGCACTCCGCCATGTCTCCTCTGTGCTGTATACTGTATATATGGTGTATATCTCCCTGTATATTGTGTATATCTCCCTCTATACAGTATATATCACACACACCGCACTCCGCCATGTCTCCTCTGTGCTGTATACTGTGTATATGGTGTATATCTCCCTCTATACTGTATATATCATATACACCGCACTCGATGTCTCCTCTGTGCTGTATACTGTATATATTGTTTATATCTCCCTCTATACAGTATATATCACATACACCGCACTCCGCCATGTCTCCTCTGTGCTGTATACTGTATATATGGTGTATATCTCCCTCTATACAGTATATATCACATACACCGCACTCCATGTCTCCTCTGTGCTGTATACTGTGTATATGGTGTATATCTCCCTCTATACAGTATATATCAGATACACCGCCTCGACCCGGCCATGTCTCCTCTGTGCTGTATTCTGTGTATATGGTGTATATCTCCCTCTATACAGTATATATCACATACACCACACTCCGCCATGTCTCCTCTGTGCTGTATACTGTGTATATGGTGTATATCTCCCTCTATACAGTATATATCACATACACCACACTCCACCATGTCTCCTCTGTGCTGTATACTGTGTATATGGTGTATATCTCCCTCTATACAGTATGTATCACATACACCGCACTCCGCCATGTCTCCTCTGTTCTGTATACAGTATATATGGTGTATATCTCCCTCTATACAGTATATATCACATACACCGCACTCCATGTCTCCTCTGTGCTGTATACTGTGTATATGGTGTATATCTTCCTCTATACAGTATATATCACATACAGCAAAACGGGATATCCGGTGGCGCATTCAGAACATCAGGCGCCGCAAAGGAATCCACGATCCGGGCTTCAGAAATGAGATACTTTATTCAAAAGTTAAAAAGCATGCATGTAGAGGCACTAGGTAACAGACCCCGAACTACGATGCTGACAAACAGACGCGTTTCGAGTATGATACTCTTGCTCACTGTTATGTCTACAGATGCTACTGGTTAGTTTAAAAACACAGTTAAAACCAATCATCGTGTAGATGGAATGTCACATGTTCACTAGGGGAGGTAAAATGGATACATCCAGGAGGTAACATATGTTTACTTAGTTACAAAAATGCTACAAACTTGAAAGTAAATTATATCTTGCATATATCAATTGTAAATGTGCTTAGAAAGTAAAAAACCTCCAGGGCTGAACACTGTACTCGGAGAAACAGGGGCCACCTGACTCAGTATATGTATAGCATATCAGTACGATAATTAAGGCCCTCCGGTCTCCTAGTTCCCAACTTAAGTATCCATTGGGCCTCCCTTTGTCTTAGGATTTTAGTCCAATTGCCACCCCTGTAGGGGCACGGTACTTGCTCTATGGCATAGAACTTGAAACCTGTTATATCTCCCTGGTGGCATTCCACGAAATGCTTAGCTGCCCCCGACATCTGGGTGTGCTGTTTATTAATGCTAGCTATGTGTTCCATGATCCGAGTTTTAATTTTTCTGATGGTGCTCCCCACGTACTTCTTCTCACATTGTGTGCATTCAATTACATATATGGAGTGGTGGCTGTCACAGTTAATAAACTGTTTAATCTCATATTTTTGTTGTTGTATTTTATCAAAGATTTCTGTTGTTTTTATGGCCATCTTACAGGCCCCACATCGGGAGCCCCCACATTTAAAGAAGCCCCTCTGCGACAGCCAAACTTTCCCCCTGTTATTTGCTTTATGTACACTGGGTGAGATGACATTTCCTAGTGTCTTCCCCTTCTTGGGCACTATTTGTATCCCCTTATCCAGAATGGCAGAGAGTACTTCATCTTGCCGTAGGATGCTGAGATTGTTTCTGAAAATAGATTTTATTCGATTAAAATTTCTGCTGTAGCTGGTAACAAAAGCCATTCCACCATCCCTCTGTGGTTTGTCCTTATTTTTACCTTTACCTTCCACCGTTAACAGCTGTTCCCGTGTTTTCATTTTTACCCTTTTTGTGGCCCTATTGATGTCACTCTCACTATATCCCCTTAATAATAATAATAATAATCTTTATTTATATAGCGACAACCTATTTCGCAGCACTTTACAATGTAGAGGGTATGAGTACAGACAAAAGACAGACAATACCCAGTGAACGCTACTTACAGGTGAGACACAAGGTGTGAGGGCCCTGCTCGCAAGAGCTTACAATCTAAGAGGGTGCCTGGGGAAACAAAGGGGGAGAAGTGCTAAATTTACAATGGCCCAGCCATGCTGTATAAATATGGGGAGGTTTACATAAAAATTTGGTGAACCTGCCACCCTGACAGTACATCTATATACAGATAAGTGCCTGTGAGTGCCCTAGTGTTGGGAGTGACAGAAATGTGTGTGATAGAAGGTGGGGGTTAGCAATTAGTGGTTTTGGTAGGCCTGCCTGAGAAGATGTGTTTTCAGGACACTCTTAAAACTACGAAGGCTGGGATTGTGCCTGATGGTACGTGGTAGCATGTTCCAGAGAATGGGTGCAGCACGTACAAAATCTTGAAGACGGGCATGGGGGGAGGTTCGGATGATTGTAGTCTGTAGTTTGATGTCCGTAGCTGAGCGGAGAGAGAGTGCAGGGTGGTAGACAGAGATGAGGGAGGAGATGTATGGGGGTGCAGCACTGTGGAGAGCTTTATGGGTGAAAGTGATGAGTTTATGCTGTATTCTGTGCTGGATGGGTAACCAGTGGAGCGAGTGACACAGGGTAGAGGCATCAGTATAGCGGCTGGAAAGAAAGACAAGCCTGGCTGCTGCATTCAGGGCAGATTGGAGAGGGGAGAGTTTACAGAGAGGGAGACCG
This sequence comes from Phyllomedusa bahiana, assembly GCA_025379985.1. Classification (NCBI taxonomy): domain Eukaryota; kingdom Metazoa; phylum Chordata; class Amphibia; order Anura; family Hylidae; genus Phyllomedusa; species Phyllomedusa bahiana. Next base: position 10,869 of record JAODAL010077848.1, read on the forward strand.
ATAAGCAGGGAGTTACAGTAGTCAAGACGAGAGTGAATAAGAGCAACAATGAGAGTTTGAGTTGTTTCCACAGTGAGAAAAGGACGGATTCTGGAGATGTTCTTGAGGTGCAAGTGACAGGCGCGCGCAAGCGATTGGATATATGGGGTGAAAGACAGATCAGGGTCTAGAATAACCCCAAGACACAGGGCCTGCTGCCTAGGAGTTATGGTGATGCCACACACTGAGAGAGAAATAGCAGATGGGGGTTGGTTAGTAGATGGGGGAAAAACAAGAAGTTCGGTTTTGGTGAGGTTTAGTTGTAGTTAGAGAGAGGACATGATGTCAGAGACGCGACAGACAGTCACTGGTGTTTTGTAGCAGGGCAGGAGTGAGGTCACGGGAGGAGGTGTATAATTGGGTGTCATCAGACTAGAGGTGGTACTGGAAGCCAAATCTACTGATGGTTTGGCCAATGGGGGCTGTATAGATTGAGAAGAGGAGTGGACCAAGAACTGACCCCTGAGGGACCCCAACGGCAAGAGGGAGAGGAGAGGAAGTAGAACCTGCAAATGAGACACTGAAGAAGCGGTCAGAGAGGTAGGAAGAGAACCAAGCGAGAGCGGTGTCCTGGAGGCCAATGGTGCCGAGCATGCTTGAGGAGAAGATGGTGAAATCAACAGTGTCAAATGCTGCAGAGAGATCCAGAAGAACCAACAACGAGTATTTGCCCTGAGATTTAGCAGTGTGGAGATCGTTAGAGACTTTAACTAGGGCAGTTTCTGTGGAGTGTAGGGTGCGGAAACCTGATTGTAGAGGATCCAGAAGAGAGTTAGCAGAGAGATAGCGGATCAGGCGAGAGTAGACCAAGCGTTCCAGAAGTTTAGAGATAAAGGGAAGGTTAGAGACTGGTCGGTAATTGGCAGCACAGGATGGGTCCAGGGAGGGTTTTTTTAGTAGGGGAGTTATAGTAGCCTGTTTAAAGGAGGATGGGAAGATCCCAGTGGAGAGAGAGAGGTTACAGATTGCAGTAAGGTGAGAGAGGATAGCTGGAGAAATAGACTGGAGAAGGTGGGAGGGAATGGGGTCGCTAGAGCAGGTGGTGGGGCGAGCAGACAGGAGAAGCCTGGATACTTCTTCTTCTGTGGTTGGGTCAAGAGCTGAGAACACACTAGAGGATGTACAGGGAGGGACAGGATGGGTTCTGCTTGTGGTTTGTGATGAGATGTTATGCCGGATACTGTCAATTTTGTCTTTGAAATGAGTGGCCAGGTCCTCAGCACAGAGGTCAGAGACCAGGGCCTGAGCTTTGGGCCTGAGAAGGGAGTGGATGGTGTCAAACAGGCGTTTTGGGTTGTTGTGTAAGGTTGAGATGAGGGAGGTGAAATATTTTTGTTTGGCGCTGTGAAGGGCAGTGTGATAAGTCCTGAGCATGAATTTGTAGTGGAGAAAGTCTGCAGGTAGCTTCGACTTTCTCCACAAGCGCTCAGCACACCTGGAGCATCGTTGCAGGAACCGGGTCTGAGACGAATGCCAAGGCTGCGGGCGTCTGACTCTGGTGGTGCGGTGTGTGAGTGGTGCCAATATGTCCAGGGTGGTTTTGAGAGTTTCGTTGTAATGTTTGACAGCCAGGTCAGGACAGGAGAGGGAGGAGATTGGGGGCAATGAGGACTGTATGGTGTCTATGAGTTCCTGGGTGTTAATGGAGCGGATATTTCTGAATGGGTGAAGGGCAGGTGTGTCCAGAGAAAGGCTGAGAATTGATAGTAAAAGAGATAAGGTTATGATCAGAGAGAGCATAAGGAGAATTAGTGAGGTTAGAAATGGATGAGAGACGACAGAAGACCAGATCCATATATAGGAGAGAGAACCGTCAAAGACGATCAAGTCAAGGGGTCTTTCATGGAGAAATATTTCCCTACCATGGGCAAATCTAATAAAGCAAAGTCGAAAGAATTAGGGGTTTCGGAAACAGGGAACAACCCTGACCACTCTACTCCGGTTTCGTCGGGACTGCCATCTCCGACCCAACTGTCGTATCATCACTCCCAAGATGACACCTATGAGCTGGGTGAGACTAGAGACGGACACCTGCTCGATTACAAGAAACTGGCCAGGGAAGTGGCCCAATTTATATTGCCAGATCAAGACGCTGGCCAAACCGTCTCCCCCTCACTAATACAACTTTAAGCGGATCTTTAAATACAAGACCAGAGAAACGACAGTGGAAAAAAACGGGTTCAATTCCCGGAGGAGACGTGAGGTGCAGGTTTAAA
>JAODAL010077849.1:0-13122 GCA_025379985.1 Phyllomedusa bahiana
GCACCGGGAAAACCCCCACCCCCCTGAAAACTGTTTTTTTACATCATCCCCCGTCCAAAGATGCTCACTCTCTCGCTACTCATGGCGCCAGCAGTCGTTCAGTGAGGCGATTGCAAAGAGACAACAGTATGCATCCATCATCCTAAGGTGCAGAAGCTGACTGTGCTCCTGTCCAAGTTGTTGGTGCTGCAGTCCCTCCCTTTCCAAATGGTGGACTCTGCACAGTTCAGAGTCCACCATTGTGCCGAGCCGAGATGGAGAGTTCCAAGCCGTAATTTCTTTTCCAAAAAGGCAGTACCAGCACTTCATAAATATGTAGAACAGAAGGTGGGCCAGTCCTTGAGCTTATCGGTTTGTTCCAAGGTGCACGGCAGCGCGGACGTCTGGAGCTGTAACTACGGTCAGGGCCAGTACATGTCCTTTACGGCCCACTGGGTGAATGTGCTTCCTGCCCAGGCACACCAACAACTTGGACAGGAGACGCCGCTTTCTCCTCCATGTTGTCAAACTGCGGCTCCTGCGCCAATGTCCGCCTACTCCTCCTCCACCACCATCATCATCTCAGCCTCCACAAGTACTGCTCCATCATTCCACATGTGTAGAGCACAGCGGTGTCACGCAGTTCTACACCTGGCTTGCCTCGGCGAACGAAGTAACACAGGGGAGGAACTGCTCCGCGTCATGCAGCAAGAAACCGACGTGTGGCTTTCTCCGTGCCAACTGCAAATCGGAACCATGGTGACGGACAATGGGAGGAACATGCTTTCCACGCTGCACCGAGGAGGGATGGTCCCTGCCCCCTGCATGGCGCACGAGTACAATCTGGTTGTGAAAAGCGTCCTGAAGTCTTCCACCGATCTTCAGAAGATTCTGAAAAGGGCCAGGAAACTGTGCATGCACTTCATCCATTCCTACAAAGCCAGGAACACCCTCCTTGAGTTGCAGCGGCAGAACGGCCTCCCCCAACACACTCTGATATGCGATGTTTCCACCCGTTGGAATTCCAGCCTGCACATGTTGGACCGACTGTATGAACAGAGAAAGGCCATTAACGATTTTTTGATGATCCAGGCGGACAGGAGTACTCCCCTGTGTAACTTTGATGTCATCCAGTGGCAGCTCATGCGTGACACCTGCCGTTTGTTGAGGCCATTCGAGGAGGCCACGTTATTTGTCAGTCGCCAGGACTACGGGATGAATAACGTCATTCTACTGCTTCATGTCCTGGAACAGATGCTGAAAAATCTGTCTGGGCAGGGGACTGGAGACGTGGCGACTACATCTCGCGGCCACATGAGTCCGGTGGGGACTGAAATGGAGGAGGAGGAGGACATTGGAGCAGAAGCATTGTCTGGTGAAATGAGTGGATTTTCTACCCAGGTGACAAGAGAGGAGGAGCAGGAGCAGCTGGAGGAGGTAGATGGAGATGAGGAAGACAAGGCAGATGACCCGCAAGCACCGTGGCAGTATACAGTGGAGATGGAGGCAGGGAGCCCCTCGGAGTCACTTCTGCATATGACCCGCAGCATGCTGATTTGCCTGGCTAGTGACAGCCGAATAGTCAGCATTCGGCAGAGGGATGACTTCTGGCTCTCCACCCTATTGGACCCTCGCAACCGGTCAAAAATGGAAGCCATTTCCCCAGCTATTGAGAGGGAGGACAAACTCAAATATTATAGGGAAAGTCTCCGTAGTCAGTTGGCCGCTGCCTATGTGCGGCATCGTCCCTCCTCTGACAGGTCTGACCGGGGGTTCTTCAGCGCTCACGTACTACTGCCGCGGCTGCTGGGGTAGGGTGGGGGGGGGTAGGAGCACTACCAGCTCCATCAGCAGCAACCTAAGTCTGGGGTCACTGATGAGCAGCTTCCTTCACCCGCCTAGTGAGGAGGGCAGTCACCAGCAGCAGCAGCAGGACCTGGAGCAGACCCTGAACCAACAGGTGCTGGCCTACTTGGACAGCACTCTGCCACCCCAGTTAGAAGATCCGCTGGACTACTGGGCAGCCAAACTGGATGTGTGGCCGCAACTTGCTGAGTTTGCAGTGGAGAAGCTGTCCTGGCCGGCCAGTAGTGTGGCATCAGAGCGGGTGTTCAGTGCAGCGGGGGCCATTGTTACCCCAAGGAGAACCCGCTTGTCCACGGGAAATGTGGAACGACTGACCTTTATCAAGATGAATCAGTCGTGGATCGGACAGGATTTCCACACACCAATGCCTTAGGCATCAGCCATGACGCCTCACCCAAACTGTGAGAAATGAGTCTGGGTTCAAACTACCTGCCTCAGCCACTATTCTAATGCCGCCACCCGCCTGATGCCACACATCTGCTGACAGTTTCTCCATCTGCCACCAACCATCTTTACCAGGGACTGGTATTGCCACCCACCTCCACACTCTGTCATTGTTCCACTTTATGACCTCATGCTTCTGCTGATGCTGCTGCCGTGACCTCCACACTGTGTCATTGTGCCACTCTCTGACCTCATGCTGTTGCTCCTGCCGCCGTCACCTCCACTCTCTGTCAATGTGCCACGCAGTGGCATACTGCACTTATAGCAACCTCCAGAAGGTCATTGTGCCACTGTCTGACCGCATGGTGCTGCCGCCTTTCACCTCCATTTCCCCGGGCATTGTCAACTCTGGGGCCTACTCCTGTTTTTGCCCCCTCCAGTTTTTAAATTGTGCCACTGTCTACCCATGCTGTTTCCCGCCGTAAACCTCCACTCTCTGTCATTGTCCCCACTCTTGGCCTTTTCCTTTTTTTGGGCCACCTCCAGAATTTCATTGGGGCCCCCGGGCCCTGACCTCATGCTGCTCTGTTTTACTCCTTTCCCCTCCACACTTTTCATTGTCCATTGGGGGCCACTCCTTTTTTTTGCCACCTCCAGAATGTAAATTGTGCCACTGTCGACCTCTTTGCGCGGGGCTGCCGCCTTCACCCCACACTCTGTCACTAATTTGCCACCGGGCCCCAAAGTTTTTTTTCCCCAGCTTCTCGGGCATGACTTTATCACAACTTCCCCGCCAGTTTTTTTGGTCTTTTTTTGCCCTCTAATGCCCGGGGTTTTTAGAGTGAACCCGATTCAAAAAGGGGCCGGAAACAGGGGGTGCCCATACAAAAACACAACATTGTATAAAAACCCAAAAACCCAAGCTCCCTCTGCATTTTTAAGCAGGGCAAAATGTTCTCCCAACCCTGCAGCTCTGTCAGCCGGGAAAAGCTTTTTTTAACTTTCTTCGTCCTAAAAAAATTCGAAAAAAAGTTATTTTTTGGGGGGAAATTCGGCCAAGTGAGGAACCAAATTTTTTGAAAAATTTCGCCCATCTCAAAAATGAAAATATGAGGGTTTGGGACATAAAAAAATCCCCTATTTAATAGAAAATTTTCTCCACTTTTCTTATTTAAAAAAAAGTGTTGGAAAACATTGCCGACCTTGCTTTTGAATGCGGAAACCCCAACACCGGGGGAATACAGCACCCAAATTATTTGTTTTTTCTTAAGTTTTTTTTAATACCCATTAATAAAATTTAAATTTCAATTTTTACCCCCCAATGAAATCGTTGTTATTCCCTTTTAAGATCATGGAAAATTTTTTTCTCTTTAAATTTTAATTACATTTAAGTGCTCACCTTTGATGTGCTCATGACATTTTCATAATTTGATAGTTACCCCAAATTTTTTTTTTTGGTTTTAAGTGACTGAGCTCTTTTAGCCTTTTAATTTACACAGGGGCCCCTGCATACTGAAGTTTAAATTTTGAATACACTCCTATTGTCAAACTTTTTTTTCACTGAGCTTGAAAAGGGGAAATTATGATGTTTTTTTTAAAATGAAATTTTCATAGAAAAAAAGGGTTAAATTTGAACCCCCCCTAATTTATAAAAACAAAATTTAAATTTTAAAAGAACTTATAAAATTTTAAACCCCAAATTTTTTGGTGCATGCATAATGCAGACTATTGATCTACACCAAGAGTGGCCAAATCAGGGGGGTCACGCAGTCCCCAGAAAAGGGGGCCTTTAGCATTATTTTTAAATGAAAACCCCAAAATTTGGGATGTGTCGGGTTTTCTTTATTGTTTTGTAACAAATACTGTTAATTGCAAAAAAGTTAAAATTTGTTTTTGGGCACATTAGGGTTTACATTAAAATTGATTTGTACAATGCCACAAATATATTTCTGTTTAAAGAAAAAGAGGTACACTGCTGTATTTATCAAAGCAATAAATTCATTCTTTGGGTTTAATTTTTACTACGGGCTTTTTATGCCCTTTGTAAAAAATTTATAAAACTAAAAAATTTTTAAAAAGGGAGTAGGACCAAGTCTTCTGTTTGAATTAAACCAATATTTAAGATCATTCCAACAGTGATATCAAAAGTTTCAAATTTGACTGGGGTTTCATAATTTTAAAAACAAACTCCCAAATTTTTCAAAAACTTGCTAACCTCTTTTTTACATCTTGAAAAAAGATTTGGATAAAAATTTTGGGGGAAATTAAACCCCATTGATATGATGATGTTAGGCAGGCTAAAAGGAGTTGACCAAATAAACATTGTGGGTGCCATTTGACACCTGGCATTAGAGATACCTCATATCCCAGCCATCCACTTAAAAAACCATGATTTCAAGGTTCTATATAATGTCGATACCCTTTTAGTTTCCCCAAAAGGGTCCACTGTTAAAAGATGGGGGGGTCCCATTCCTTTAACCCAAACATTCGGTGCCCTAATGAAAATTACCATTTTTGTCTCTAGGAAAAAATATGAGATTGTTAAAAAATTTTAATATCCCTCAGTATTTAATTTACTTCCCAGTAAATGTACAAGTCCTTTTCCTTTTTCCCAAATTTTATAGTTTAAAAAAAAATAAAAAAAATTAAAATCCCGGGAAATTTCTGTGTCCGAAAAATCAAAATAAAAAGTAGTTTTTTAAATTTCCCCACAAAAAATGCAAAAAAATAAAAAATCCCCAAACCCAAAAATAGACCCAGAGAAAACATAAAAAAGTGATCAAAAAACAAATTTCTTTAAATAGAAACAATAGAAACTAAAGAAAGCATTTGAAACATTTCCCCCCCACAACCCTAAAATAAAAAAAAATTAAAGTAAATTGGGTTTTCCAGAAAATAGCATTATGGCTATTTTTTATAAAAAGCTATATTTTTGGGAAAAAACCAAATAATCAAAATATGGTTAGTTAAAAAGGGGCAGCCCTTTTTAACTCTTTATCGCAACACCAAAATTTTTGACATGGGACCTTTTTTTGAAAATAACTTTTTGACCCCTTTTACCTATTAAATTTGATTCAAAACTTTTTTTCTTTTTTAACAACACTATGTTTTAAAATTTGGGTAAAAAATTTTTGGTCCTTACAATCCTTTTTTTATTTGGAAAAAATTTTAAAAATATGGGTAAAAAAATTAAAAAAAATTAGCCATTTTCAAAGTTAAAAAAATGTCGGGCCATTTAAACAGATATTATCCCCCAAAAAATATTTTAAAAATTTTTTACAACATTAAAGGGCCCTTAAAAATTTTAGTAAAAATTTTTCACATTTTAAAAAAATTTGAAACAAAATTTTTTTTTAGGACCAGCCCCTTATTTCGGGAAAAAAAATTTTTGGGGGGGCTGCATTTAGGTACCCCCTAAATACCCATCTAAAAAAACAGCCCCCTTTTAATATTTTAATAAGTGTTTGGAAATTTGTCCCCTTTTCCTTCTGTCTTTCCTTAGCGCGGCAATCGTGCCCGATTAGGGCAGTTTAAGGAAAATCACCGGGGCCAGACTCACCGCCATGGGTGTGGGCATAGGGCCATTGAAATATATAGCGGGTCCAGCCCCAAATTGTGCGGGCCCCGCTTGAAAGCACACAGGATATCCAAGACATACGGTAAAACCTTTTCGCAATCACTTCCCTTTAGGATTTACCGTAAGTATAATGCCCGGAAAAGGGGTTTAAAGGGGTTTTACAATAATACGGCAGAAATTGTTTTGATACCCAAGCACATCGGGTCCCTAATCTTTTACATAAGTTATTGAACTCTTATTCTATCCTGTAAAAATTTCTTGATTTCAATGGTCCCCATGTCGCAAAAAGGGAAAAACCTTAAAATTAAATTTCTACCCCATGTGGGACTCCTTTGCTCCTATGTTTGTGTTTATTCAAAACACTAAACCCTTGTTCCCTTTCCCCCAACCAAACCCTCCCAAAAAGCTTGCTAAACACATAACACTGCCCCACTTGCGCAAAACTTTTTTCAATTTCTTTTCTTTTTAACACCAAAAAAGAAAATTAAAAAAATACAAAATTAACTATTTAAATTACCCAAGCATTTGTTCATGTAAATGATATCCACCCATACACTTAACATAACATAAGTTGTGATTTTTTTGAGACGTGGATAAAAGCGCCATATATAGGAGAACCCACATAGAAGTGCTAGATAGCAGAAAGCCTTTTTTTTAAACTTTGCAAAAAAGGGGAAAAGGGGGAAAGTTGTACAAAAATTGTCTAGAAACTTTGAAAAAGGTAAGTTTAGAAAAAACCCAAGTCCAAACGGGTTGCCAAAATTTTTTAAAGTGGTGATAAATAGGGGGCATTTTTAAACTGCTAGCCCTAACAAACACCTTCTTTTAAATTTGGGCCTTATTTTACAGCATTTTCTTTTCTGCACTTTTTGGTAAACGGGGTTTTTTAAAGTTTTCAATGCTTCTTTCTGTTAAATACTCCCTGTCACGGGTGGACCTGTGAACCCCATCCCGGGTCGCATGCACAACCGGGGCCCCGGCACACGCACCGCGGGCCCGCATGTCGGGCATTGGGCACACTCCCCCTGCCACCGGTCCCGCCTACTTACCCACCCGCCCCTTTTTGTTTTCAGCCCCAGTCTCCTGGCACTTGTGCCCCTTTTCACCTGGGGGCAAGCCCCGCGCCTGCCCCCTGTAAATTTTTAAAAAAGGGCCAGCGCAACCGGTAATTGGGTTTTTGCCGGTGCCTGCCCTTATTTAAGCTTCCCCCTTTCCCGAGTCTTTTTGCCAGATCTTTTAAATGCCAATAGCCTATAAAAAAGGCGTTTTCCCAAGCCTTTTCCGATTAAACCCTGTACCGTACCGTTTCTTCCGTTCCTCGACCAAAGAATCTTGCTGCCTGCCCTACTTTTTTGCCTTTCCACTCTATGAACCAACCCGCCTGTCCTGAAACCTTTTTTTCCCCTTTTTCCCACCCACAGCCTGTCTTACGATTTTGTAACCCCGCTACACCTCCTGTCTCCGCAAGCAACACGTCAGGGGTTTGCGACCTGGGAACTCCTGCCCAGCCCAAAAAAAACCTGCTTTTGGGGGCGGACTCTGGTGAAAAAACCCGGGAACCTTTTTTTTAAGATTTTTCCCCCCCCTTTTTCCCGGGGTGGCTTTCGCCATCGCTTGGGGCCTCTGCCGCCCTAAAAGCTGACCTCACCACCATCTGGCTCAACAAATCACAACAAAATCACTCAGCAAGCCCAGCAAATCAGGGCCCCTCCCGCCATGGGTGCAGCAGTTCCTACCGCTCAGCAGCAGCAACACGCCCCCCGGGGGTCCCTGCTGCTCCTTTTTGGGTTTCCCGCTCCCCACCCCCCGGTCCCAGGCCCGTCCCGTCTATGCCATCCAAGTTTTAATGGGACCCAAGGCTTGCAGGGCTTTATCCCCAATGCTCCCTGCGTATCGTATTAATGGGGAACCAATTCCCCCACCGAATGGGCCAAAAGGGGGGGGGTTTGGCCAGCCTTCTTTTTCCCGGGGAAAACCCTGGCCTGGGGTACCCCCCCCTGGGACAGGGATGACCCATCACGGCCAACCTTTCCCACATTCCCCCACCGAGTTCAGGGGTGTTTTTCCCCAAAAAACCTGCCCGGGCCCTTTTTCTGCCCAGACCCCCTTGCTAAACCCCGCCCAAGGGGGCCACCCGTACGAATATGCGTACTTTCCAACTTTGCTTTCCCCAATTTTCGGAAGAAGCGGCATTTACTGCCCCCCTTTAAGAAGGGCCTTTCCCCGCCGCATCTGGATGCCCTGTCTCCCGGGAAACCCCCCGTCTTTTCCCTTTGGGGACCTTATCTCACTGGCCACTTTTGGATTGATATCCTTTCTCGGGAAAGCCCAAAAAAGCTCCGGCAAAACGAGAACAGACAAACCCCGTTTTCCCCCCTCGCTGGCTCCAGAAATTTCCAAAACCCCCACAGTTTTCCCTCTCTGCCTGCTGGGCCCAGGAAAGGGCCCTTTGGGAAATAGATAGGGCCCCTTGTCTGGGACCAAAACTAACCAGAAGACGTGAGGGAAATCTTTGTCTGTACTTTTGGCAAATTCAGACCCTTTCCGCAGACCTGCCCCCCTGCCCTCCTCAACGTCCGGAAAAGGGCCCCAAAAATAGGGGACGTGGAGAGGGGGTCCCTAGGGGAGAGCAAGGCCTCTTTCCCCTCTGACCATTCCCCCGACCCCTCGGGACAGGGTCATGTTCCCAGTTTTTATGTTGCCTTTCCTACTCTGGGCGGCTGGGAAAAATTTTTGGGTGCGCCCTGGTGTCCCCCCAAATCTCCCCCTGATCCGCCTGGAGAAGCCCCCACTCATCTCCTCTGTCATGGGGAGATTTTTTTAGGGGTCCAATTTGGGTTTCCCCACAAGCCTCTGGGCATACAAGTAGGGGGCCTCACAAAAGGGGAGAAATTGGGTTTTTTGTAAAAACCCCCTTTTTCCTCATCCCCTTCTCCTTTTCCCCGGTTTTTCCCTCGCCCTGCCCCGTGCTCAACTGGAAACCGGCAAATCTTGAATTGGGGGTTTGGGGTGTCATCTCGCGTTTTTGGGGCACCTCGCCCGGTTCTTTAAAGGGTTCTCCAGTACCCTCTAACCCCTGGCTGGCCTTTCCCACACCGTATCAACTTTGCAAATTTTTCTCCAGAAGCAAGCTAACAAATTTCCGCCCCTTGGGCCCCAAAGACTTCCTATTTACTTCTTCCCGGGGGTCCCTCCCACGGGGGAGGGTTTACCCTTTTCGATACCTGAAACCTTGGGTATGTCTAACCCATAACAAGGGGGATCTCCAAAGGGTTTTAAAACAATCCCTCCTCCCCCGCGGGGGCCGGGGTTTTTTTTCATGGCTAAGAAGGATGGTACCCTCGTCCCTTGCATAGACTTCGAGGGCTCAACAAAAAACACGGTAAAGAACCGCTATCCCCCGCCCCCCCATCACGGAGCTTTTTGACCGGCTACAGGGGCCAAGATATTTTCCCAAATTGGGCCCGCGAGGGGGTTTTTAACCTCATACGGATTCGGGGGGTGATGAATGGGGAAAACCCCCTTTAACACTCCCCGACGGGGACTTTTAGTACCTGGTCATGCCCCTTTGGACTCTGCAATGCCCCAGCCGTCCCCTTCCAAAAATTTTTTCATGACATATTCCAGATCTCCTGTACACCTTTTCGTCTACCCCCATGATATTCTGGTTCTCCCCCAAACCTTTTGGGCTCAAAAAGTTCAAAGTTTCACAGGGCCCCAGAAATCTAAGGGGCCCGCCCCTTCTATTCCAAAACTCGAGAATGTCTGTTTTTCCCTCACAGAGCCCCACCATTCCCCGGGTTCATAATTTTTCCCACAGGGCCTGCAGATGGACCAAGCTAAGTTCCCATCCTACAGTGGGCCCCATCCCGTGGGGCCCCCAACCCAAAAAAGATTCCTGGGTTTGCCAACTATTTAAAAGGGAAATTTTTACCACATTTCTTTCCCCCACTGGGATCTCCCATATTGGGGATTGACCAAGAAGAAAGCCAATCCAAAGCTCTTGCCACCGGCGCAAGGGAAACCTTTACCAATTTTAAAATCCTGGGCCCTTCCCCCTCTGCACCTGTCTCTCCCGGGCCCAAGCAGAGAAACAGTTTTTCCTCGAGGTCGATTTCCCCCTCGTTTGGGGGGCCCGGGGTGGACTCCCCCCAAAAGGCCCAAAGGCCCAAACCCCACTTTCGTTTTTTTCTCCCAAAAGGTTTTTTTTTCTGCAAAAGGAATTAAATCAAAACGGGGACCAGGAGTTTCTGGCCACAAGCCCGGGGGAATGGCGGTTTTCTCCTGGGGGGGGCTCGTCACCCATCAACATCATACCACCATAAAAACCTTTATAACTTCAAAGGCTCAACGCTTAAATCCACCCAGGGTTGTTGGCCCCCCCTTTTTTCTCCCCCATTTAATTTTTCTCATTTTATTTTTTTCCCCCCGGAACGAAATGTCAAGGGGCCCACGCCCTCTCCCGTGCTTCGGGGGTTTTTGACTGGGACCAACCCACCCAAAGGGAAAATTTTTTCCTCCAGAAACTCTCATCTCGCCCGCCTTAGACCTACAACGTATTGGGCCCCCGGGGGGACATACTTCGCCCGGGTCTTTGGAAAAGTTTGCGTGCGGGCATTGGCCCCCCTAGGGGGGTCTTGATCCCCATCTCTCGAATTTTTCTGGTGCCGGGGCTAGTCCCGGAATTTTTTGTAGTTCGTGGACCCCCGCCTTTGGGGCCCAACAAATCCCCCCCTCCAACCGGGGGTTTTCTCCCTTTCCCCTTTCTGAAACCCAAAAAAAAAAAAAATTTTTTTTTTAAGGGGGGGAAAAAGGGGGGGGGGGGATTTTTATTAGGGGGTTCCCCCCTTTCCTTGGGTAACAAAAACCGGGGGATCGGGTTTTTACAGACCGGTTTTTCCAAAATGTCTCACTTTATTTCCCCTACGGGGCCCACCCCCCCCCCTTTTCCTTGCCCCTAAATTTTTTTCCCATATTTTTTCCCGGGGCATGGGCTTTTCCTCGGGAGATGTTTTTCCGGGCCGGGTGTCCAATTTGTCTCCAATTCTGGGGGCTCCCCCCCTTTTAACCACTACAATGAAATTGGAAATTTTCTTCGGGCCCACCACCCCCAGTCAATGGGGAAGTGGGGAAAAGTTAAACCCAAAAAGGGGTCCCGGGGCGCCCTTTCTTCATTGTCTTCGGGACATTTCCCCGCCCCCCCCTCCCCCTTTCCCGTACCCTCAATTTCCCTGCCGTAGGACTGGTCCAGGACCTGACAGTTTTCTGGGAAACAAAATACACCATTCTCTACTCCAACTTCCGCCTACCAAGGGGACATGCTGAACCCAAAAACGAAGACCCCCCCTCTTTTCCCCCGGTTTACAAGGTGTGGTTGTTTCCCAAATATATCCGTTTTAAGGTTCCTACTATAAGCTGGGGCCCCGGGTTCCCGGGCCCTTTCGAAGTGCTTAAAAACCCCAAAAAACCAGGGGTTACCACCCCCTTCCCTCCCACTATGCGGGGTTTTTTAACTCCTTTCCCTGTCCTCTTCTGAAACCGGTCCCTCCTAAATCGCTTTTTCTCCGGGGATTTCTCCTCCCGCTCCTGAGGCCGTGCCAAAATTCCTTTTGGAAAGGAGATTCTAGATATGAAGGGCGGCAGAGGGGAAGTTTTTTCTCATTGACGGGAAAGGGTTTTGTGCCCGAAAGAGGTCCCTGGAGCCAGAGGACAATATTCCCGGACCGTAACAAACATTCAGAAGTTTCCCCTTTAGGGCCAAAAAAAGGGGGGGGCCGAAGGGGGGGGGGACTGTCAGAGTGAACCAGCGAAAACCCCCCCCGGGGCCCCATGCACAAAACCCGGGGCCATGCACCGGGGGCACCCCGCCCCCATTCGGGCACCGTCACCTACCCGCCGGCCGGGGCCCTTTTTACTTTCCGGCCATCCCCCCTGCGCAGCCCATCTTTCCCCGCACGTGCTCCCCCGCTCCCTAGGGGGCGCGCAATGGGTCTTTAAATGTAAGGGGCCCCGCACCGGGAATTGGGGTTTTCCGGTCGTTCCCCTTAATTTTAAACCCGCCCCCCTTTCCGATCCCTTTTGCCGGGTCTTTTGTGCCCAAAAGCCTACAAAGAAAGCATTCCTAAGCCTTGTTCTGATTACCGTTCCCGTCCCTTTGTTTCCCCGTCCTACCACGAATTTTGCCCCTCCCTGACCTTCTCCCTTTCCAGTCTACACCATAGCCGCTGCCGACCTCCCCTTTCCGCACAACCTGCCTGAATTTTGTACCAGCACACCCAGCTGCCTCCCAAGCAAGCACTCGGGGGTACGACCTGGAAAAAACTCCCCCGCAGCAATCCCCCGCTTTGCGGCGACTCTGGAAAACCCGGGGACTATTTAATTTCTGCCCCCTGGCCTGGGGTCCAGAGGATCCACATCTAAAACCCGTGATCTCCCCTTCCAGGGAAAACCACTTTTTCTTTTGCAACCAGGTGCAGAAGTTCTAGAACTTTCTAAAACACTAAAAAAAATGTAGGAAAAGCAACTTGCCCCATAATTCTTGTCAATTGCCAAAAAAATGGCCCCATTTTTTCCTCACCTAAAACTAAAAAACCAAAAAAGGAAAAAAAAAAAAAATGAGAAAAAAAAAAAAATGGGGTATAAGCTATAACATATTATAAAATCTAGCCCCTCATACTTCTATTAATACTAAAATATATCCTGAAAATGTAACTTTTATTTAGATCTTAGATTTATGCATCTTAAATATTGTTTATACATAATTCACGTGTTTCTAGTTCATTTTAGTTCAGGATTGTAACATATAACACATGATGAATTAACTTACTTTTATCATTTATTTTTTCTTGCCCAATACTTCATTTAGTATTAAAAAAACTGGTTTTTTTTATCATTTAACAATGGGTGAATTGCCGGGGCTATTTTACTGTTCACAAGGAACAAGAAAAATATACCGAGAAAAGGGGGGAAATCATGTATCCCATTGTATTAAAATCCGTACAGTGCTAACATTCCCACGGACTTCCCATTAAAATTGGGGAAAGAATGAATTAGGGGTCTTTGTAAAAAAATGTATTTTGGACTGCAAAAAAGTAGGGGACAGTATAAAACTGTCTAGTTTAAACTTTCTTTTTTGCCCATAACAACCAAACAAGCGCTGCTTCATTTTTTCAAGCACTATATTAATGAAAGGGGGCCTGATTGGTTGCTATGGAACAAAAAAAGTCTTAACCAAGACAGTTTTCATACATGAGACCCCCTTTTCTCTTTTAGCCACAAACCTACAAAAAAGTCACTCTTGAACAAAGTTTTTTTTA
>JAODAL010077850.1:0-13122 GCA_025379985.1 Phyllomedusa bahiana
ATAATTTTTGGGGGCACTTTTTAGCAAGGCAGAATTCTGGCACAATTTGTGCCAAACATAATGGCATACACATTTTACACCACATTTATTATGTGTTTTAGACAGCTTCTAGACACATCTGCTCCTTGTCCAACAAAACTGGCATGGCCTTGGTAAAATGGGAGTGGCATCGCTGAAAGAGGTGTACCTTGGCATGTGATGCCTTGTGCCAAAATTTTGCTGCAGTATGCGGCATGAAGTAAGCCAAGTTAAAAAAGGTGTAAAGTTAAACTAGACAGTCTAAACCTGCACCAGCGTTATCAAGACTATGATAAATGTGCCACAATGTAAGACTGTCTAGTCTAACTTTACACTGTCCAAGTGTTAGACAGTATTGATAAATCTGCCCCAGTGCTTTTACCGGATTTGAGCTGTAGCAATTTATTAAACAATATCATTTTAGAATCCACCAACTTGACTTCTGTAACTCAGGAAATAGCATAAATACTTAATCTGCACTAAAAAGTCCTTTGGAACCTACTATAAGATTGGTAGATCCATCTCAAATTCAATCTTTCTGTGTTCCTAAAGAGAAGTCAGCAAATCATTTGTCTCACTGAGGAGCACATAAAATACATAGACTTTTTCTGGCTGAAGCAACTAAACTTACGATATCATGGAAATATGGATTTGATTTTCCAATCACACTTTACCCTTATTTTTGTTTTTCTGACCAAACCCAAAAATTTATGACATTATCATTGATTCTTGTATTATTTTTTATTGCCCTATAATAACGAGTGACTGCTGAGCTTCTTTTAAGATTCTATTGCTTTCTAAGAATTTATTAGAGAAGAGTCTCAGTGCTATGCTGTATATTTTTTTGTTTTGTAGGGAGTCCCAGGAGACTAATTAAATGCACATACACATAAATACACACATTTTAAATAGAAAAAACATCATTAAGAATCAACCAAAGACAAAAAAACAATGTGCTAGCAATTGTCTGATTATTGGTAGCTTTGGAGTTTAATTTGGGGATAGAGTTTTTTTTTAAAAAGATAATTAAAGGCCTGGGGGCCCTTTTCAAATTTTTTGTGCATTGTATGAATTATGTGAAATAAAACATTTCTGCAATTGATTTTACATAAAAAATGTGTTACAGCAGGCTGCTATTCTCGAATCTTAATCCTGATATCTAGCTCCCCGTCAGCTCACTCTCTAACAACTTCTTTCTCCCCTCTCATAACTTTGATTCCGCCTTTAACCATTAGGCCCCAGTTAATGCAACTTGGGACTAAAAGATTAGAAAATGGTCATGCTCCCAAATTGCCCGATTGGCCTCCTACAACAAGGCTGTAGGGTACTGACAGGTTATTATGGCAGCAAGGACCTAATAATGGCATCTTACTACTCATATTAGACTCTGCCTTAAGGTTTAATAAGAGAGCCATTATTGTACACTACTTTGCAATATATTACTGGGGGCACTGAGAGGACAAGTATACAAAATAAGATAAAATAGAAATGTGGGAGGGGCGGCTGGTTACTAACGAAGCAAATTTTTTTTTTCTGTTTTCTCATTGTAGCGTTCCAAAATTATATGATATTTATGATTTTTTTAATATTTTGCTTTACCCATATAACAAAAAGTGCTTTTATTAGCATATTGGGGCAAAAATGTATTAAATAACATTTAAGAACATTTTTGGGGGAGGTGAGTGGAACACACAGCAATTTTGCCATTGTTTTTTTAGGTTTGTTTTTATAGTATTAACTGTTCAGTATAAATACCATGATATATTTTCTCTAGGCAAATACAATTACAGAGATACCCCATTTATATAATTATTTCATAACACGCAGGCTTCAAAAATAATTAACAGAATTCAGAATGAAGAGATCCCATCGGGCTTCAAAAATGAGAAAATTAGAGCACATTTATCAAGTCAGTTGCACCAGAACTGCAATTTGCGCTAAAATTCTGGTGCAATTTGGCATACACCACATTTATTAATGGTTTTAGACAGTTTCTAGACACTTTTGCGCCTTGTCCAACAAAATAGGGTGTGGCTTCATGGAAAGGGGTTGTAACGTAACGTTTGATGCCATGTGCAAAAAAATGCACCTTATCATTTTGCAGCAGTTAGTTCCATAAAGTAAGCCAAATTAAAAAGGGTGTAGCGTTAGACTAGAGAGTTGTAACATGTGGAAGAATTATGAAAACTATGATAAATGTTGTAAGACTGTCTAATCTAAATTTACACTAAAACTTAGAAAGTGTTAATAAATCTGCCCCTAAAGAGAGAACAAAATCGGAGTGTGGAAACTATTGCAGCTTCGTTCTGCTCTCTAATGCTTGGAAAATTCTCACTCTCATGCTTCTAAATCGACTGCTCCTAATTGCTCAGGAAATTCTTCCTAAGGGGCCATTCACACGGCTTATTTCGCCACGGATTGGCGCCGTACTGCGCGCCGGATTTGCGCTGCAGTACAGCGCCAATCCTCGCAGTAATTACGGTAATCCACAGTTCCTCATAGAGAACAGTGGATTCCGTTGCTCCTTTCCCCGCTCGGCAAATCCGCCGGGCAGGGAGAAAGTCACTTTCACATGATCCAGGAGCAATACGCGCCGTGGATAATGCAAGTCTATGGGGCCGGCAGGCCGCACCTCTGCCCCGCCCCGACCCTTATTCAAGCTGGAATTATGAGCGTAATCCCGTTCGCAATTACGACTTGAATAAGCCGTCTGAACACGGCCTAAATGTCAATGTCTCAATTAAAAATACTGTATATACTCGAGTATAAGCCGAGTTTTTCAGCCCATAAAATTAGCTGAAAAATCCCTCCTTGGCTTATACTCGAGTCACTGTCGGCGCTCAGGCGCTGCGATGTACCGGGCGCCAGCAGGGACACTTCACCAGTACGCGATTCCTCTGGGAGTCGCGTACAGCTGAACACCGAGTTAGCTGACAGCGTCCAGGCGCTGCTGCGGCCCATGCGCTGTTAGCGATCTGTAAAGCTGTATGCGACTCCTGGGGGCGCATACAGCCGAAGATTCTATTGCGGAGCAGAGAGCAAGCGCTCCCTGCTCCGCTATAGAACTCCGGAAGACCGCACGTCTGCGTGCGGCCTTCTGAAGTCTCCGGCACAGGCAGCGTGCAATGTCATTACGCTGCCTGTGCGGCCTGATGACATCACGCGGCCTGTGCCAGAAGATGGCGCCCCAGGATTTGGGACGCGGGGAGTGACGTAAGTGCTTGTATTTTTTTTTTTTAATCAGCCCTGCCTATGGGGGAACATATATTTGCCTATAACCTGCCTATAGTGACATATACCTGCCTATAACCTGCCTATACCTACCTATAGGGAAATATACCTGCCTTTAACCTACTAAGTGCTAACCTGCCTATAACCTGCCTAATTACAATACCTGCCTATAACCTACCTATACTGAATATCTTCCCCTAGGGGGAACATATTTTTTTCCCAAAATAACCTGCCAAAAGTACATATACCTGCCTATAACCTGCCTATACCTACCTATAGGGAAATATACCTGCCTTTAACCTGACTATGGTGACATGTACCTGCCTATAAACTGCCTATAGTGACATATACCTGCCTATAACTTGCCTATACCTGCCTATAGTGACATATACCGCCCTATAACCTCCTATCCGTCTATAGGGACAATACCTCCCTTAAACCTGCCATAAGGGGACATATAACTGCCATAACCTCCTAGGGACATATAACGTCTAACCTCCCATGAGGGGACAATACCTCCTATAACATGCCCTAAAAAGGGGAAACAAACCCTCCTATAATACCCATGGGGACATATACCCCCCATCAGCTAGGGGAGACATATACCTGCCTATGGGGGACATTAAACTGCCTATACTTGCTTATGGGGGACATTTTTATTTTTGAAATTTACCAATAGCCGCTGCATTTTCCCCCCCTAGGCTTATACTCGAGTCAATAAGTCTTCCCAGTTTTTTGTAGCAAAAAGTAGGTGCCTCGGCTTATACTCGGGCAGGCTTATACTTGAGTATCTACGGTAATTGTTGTGGACAACAAAAGCTGTATGTGGCGTTCGGTGACTTGACAAAGGCCTTCAACTCCGTCAATCAGTAGGCCCATAGGATGATTTTATCTAGACTCAAGTGCCCCACTTAGGTCATTAATATCTTGAGGATGCTACACGACCAGATGACTGCATCTCTCCTCTGCAATAGAATGGAAACATATCCCTCAACCATCTAAACAGTAGTCAAGCACAGCTATGTCATCTGCTGAATCTTTTCACTATGTACCTCCAGGTTATTCTGTTACTGATCTCAGGCAACCCTTGAGAAGGAAGTTCAGCACCAGCATCAGTTGTGCCAGCATGTCTTTCAGAAGACTGCGGCATTGATTCTTTAACCCCTTAAGGGGGTTGTCTCACTACAAGGATTCTTCATACCTCAGTCCTGTTTTCTCATTTTCATTTTTTAAGTTGAGCTGGAGAGTTAGGACGGTAATGTGCCTAACTTCTTTGGTAGGTTAGATAGGAGTAGGGCTTAATGCACAGTAAGCAGGGCTATGTCCTACCAGGATACTAGCTCTGTCAGGAAGACCAGTTGCAGAATAGCACATTGCTGAAGAAGGCAAGAAAGACAGGAGAGGACCAGATATACAGCAGTGGTAAGTAAGAGGTATGAGGTCTGAACAGGTTGTAGGGTCTGATGTCTAAATTTTATGGTCAAAGATGTTCGCCAATAGCTGAATTAAACTCTACTGTAAGATTGGATTGACTGCTCCAGAAACAATAATTCATGGACTCCACTGGACTCCACGATCGCCATATCTAAAAACCTGTGTGCTCTTTCTGTGGGGCTACATTAAGGACTCAGTGTATCTGTCCCTCTAACCACAGAATCTGGATGACCTTAATGCATTACTGAAATAATAGAGTCCGTTTTCAAGAATATTCTGGCCAAACATCTAACTTGTCACCAATAGACATCACTTTGAACATTTCTGGTGTACAGATAAAACTTGGGATTGTGAGTCTTTTCATGATAATATACTTGTATTAGTTTCTCTCAGTTAGGCTATAATTATGCACCATTTTTTTTAATCACCCTGTTTAATATGTATAACCTTAGATTGTAAATGTGGCTAACATGGCAGTTTGGGTTGGTGTGAGTAGTGTTTTCTGTTTTGTGTCTTCATTTGTATTTTTTTTTTACAATTTTCTTTTTGCATTGCAGAATTTTTTTATTATGCAGTTTTCCACACTAACCAAGGCATCCAAAGGAGTTGTGGTTACAGAGGAAAACAGTCCCCTGCTAGGACATTGGACACTGGTAAGGGTGATTTGGGTCTGCTAGTCATGTGATTAGTGGGTCCAATAGAGTCAGCTGCTGCCCATTATCCACTACACAGAACTCATAAAAGAGGACCTGTGACACATCCTGTCTGTATTAGTAAACACTTGTGTTCCCTGAAAAATAACAATTTCGGAGCATCTTCTCTTTTTTCTCTGTTATTCCTTCCAGAAATGTATTTCTGAACCTGACAGCTGGGTGTTACCATTCCAGTGTTCAAAGGAGTGTGTCCTGACTGTTTCAACTGGCTGCATGATGTCACCACAATTGGTAACACCCAGCTGACAGATTCAGAAATGCCTTTCTAGAAGGAATAACAGATGAACAGCTCAGCACAAAGAAAATGATTCGGAATCAGATCAAGCAAACGGTCCAGCACTTTCATGAGACTGTATAGAAAATAGCTTTTTTACTTTCTGACTGGTGTTAGATAGGGGAGTGCTGCATTAACGGGTTTCTTTTTCTAGAGTGCATTATTATAGCATATACTGCCCTTATAGCACATAATGATATATTATATATATGCTATAGTAAAGTATAAGCTGCTCTCCTGGAAAGAAAAACATGTTTACAGAGTAAGATATGTATACGATCCTAAAGATGCTGGGAGCTGCCAATTAAGTATGGACCATTTAACCATAGCTTTAACCATATAATTACACATAAACTACCATGATGCATTGCAGTATTTGGAAAGTTACTTCTTATGAAGATTTAAAGGATAGACTTGGGCCACGATAGACATTTATCACCTCTCCACAGAATAGGTGATAAATGTCTGATCATTGAGGATCGCACTGCTGAGACCCTGCTCGTTGTGGATAGGTGATAAATGTCTGTTGTGGCACAGTGCTATAAAGGATTACTAACTATTGATATTCAGCAAGTCCTAACTTAATATACTCTTCCTCATTAATATTTTTTTCATTTTACAATTATTGTCGTCCGTTGAGCACTGAGCACATATACATGAGTGAAAGGTTCGTAGGTGGAAGGTCCTTATAGTGATTTCAGGCCATAGACTTAGGAAAAGGATCTTAAATCTAGTATTTTCTTAAATATTTCAATTACAACACTAGAGAGTTCATGAATTGGCGCAGGAAGGAAGGGTTTCGGTTCATGGTGAACTGCACAGAGTTTGTGGTTGGCTTCAGGCTCTATAGCAGGGATGGATGCACCTGTATAGGCAGGGTGCGGTTTTGTTAGGGGAGAAAGCGGATAAAAGGTTAGAAGATTATTTAAACAAGGAATGGGGCAAGTGGAAATTACAATATAGAAGGAGAAGATAGTGACTTATGGCAAAACCATGCAATCATATGTGGAATGGGGAAGCAGTTAGATCCAGTGTCAGACCCACCAGTGAAGTTGATTCTGAGGTCCACCAGTGGAGTTGATTCTGCTGGCCTACCTGAGAGCTGATGTCCATTATTGTAAATATATCTTATACTCTGCCTCTTTCTCACTGCTTTTTTTGCCTCTCCCAAGGATGTATATGCAGTTTAACCCTTTACCATTGCAGCCAGTTTTGATCTCTATGACAGAACCTCATTTGTCAAATCTTACTTGTCACTTTATGTGGGAATAACTTTTTGATACTTTGAAATATGTATGCGATTGTTTTCTCATGACACATTGTTCTTTCATTTAATAATTAATGTTGGTCCATACAATGCTTGCTTATTTGGGAAAAATATCAAAATGTTGTGAAAATCTGGAAAAATTTGCCATTTTTAAACTTCAAAAATTTCTGTGTGTAAGACAAATACTTATACCACAGAAAATAGTTTATAATTAGCATCTATCATATGTTTACTTTTTGTTTGCATAATTTTTTTAATGTCTTTTACTTTTTTACAAAATAAAACATTTAGTAGTAATTTTTCACATTTTCAGGAAAATTTGCAACACAGATCATTTTTGGAATCAGCCCAGTCCTAATGTGGCTATGAGTGGCCTGTATGTTAGATACCCCCATAAATGATTCCATATCAGAAAATGCACTCCTTAAAGTATTCAAAACAGCATTTAGGAAGTTTGCTTACCCTCTAGATGTTTGACAGAAATTAAAGCAAAGTGGCGATGAAATTAAAAAATTTCACTTTTTTTTGCAGATTTTCAATTTTAATCCGTTATTTACTAGAACATAGTAGATGTTACCAGGGAAACACAACTCAACATTGATTCCCTCAATTCTTCCATTTTTAAAGATATACTATATGTGGCTCTATAGGAGGCACACGTACTGGATTTTGAAGTCTCATTTTCATTAGGATTTTCTTTAGGCGCTATTACAGGTGATAAACACCGCTAAAAAAACATAATTTGGGAGACCACACCTCTCACGGAATACATCTAGGGATATAATGAGTATATGAACTCCAAAAGGTGAACCCCTTTTTTTTTTTGGCACTTGGATATGACAATGGGAAATTAATTTTTCTTAAAAATATGCAGTTTTAGCTGAAAATGTTTAATTTTCAGAAGGAATCCTGAAAAAAGCACCCCAAAATTTGCAGGGTATAAACTGCTGTTTCAGACATGGCAGGACGTACAAGGGAGGGAGTGCTACTTAGCTTTTGGAACGCAGATTTTGGTGGGTGCTGCATCGCAAAGCCCCAAAAAAGTCCCAGAACAGTTTGAAATACTTTAAAAAGGTGCCCCCCCTTTTTTGGGATTCAACACCCCCATCCCATCAGGGATCTCATCTAGAGAGGTATTGTGCATTTTGGGCCCACAAGTGTTCCATAATTTTTTTAGCTTTGGGCTGGGACAAAATGGAAAAAAAAACCCAGCAATTCTGTATACGGAGCTGTGTAAAGTTTTTTTTTTGGGGGGTGACTAACTGACATTTTTCCCCTTGGGGACTAAACCTTAGCATTTGTATTACTTTTTTTCTCATTTTTTATTCCATTTTGTCTGCAGCGGGGTGGGAAAAAAAATTTTGGGGCATGTTTTTTTTTTTTTTTTTGTTGTTCATTTTTGCGGGTTAAAAACATGGGCAATTTTTTACCAAAATTTTTTAAAAGAACACAAACAATAAAAATAGCCTACTTTAAATTTTATTTTTTTATTTTGGGGTTAATTGCCAATTTTAATTTGGGGGAAAAGAGGGCATTTCTATTTTTTTTATTTTTCCCGCCCTTTTAATTTTTGGGTTTTTTTTTACCTTTTTTTTTAAACTTGTCTATTAAAAATGGTGCTACAATAAATAGGGAAACCGGGTAAAAGTTAGGGGGGGGGGCCAGGGGGAGACAAAAGGGGGTTTTCCCCCCTCTTAGCTGCGACATCCCAAAGAGTTTTAACATAATATACAGGCCCGGTTCCATGCCCAATATTTCCGGGGGTTTAACCCTTTTGGGGCCTGCATGATCTCTTTGACGTACCTGTACGTCAATTTTTTTGGGTATTTCTTTCCCCAACCCTTAAAAATGGGTACTTTATATGGGTTGGAAAAAGGTTTAAAAAACAGGTTTTGGGGCCCTACTCATGGGGCCCATCGGGGTTTTTCCCCTTTGGGTTTAGTACGAAACCTTTGGGTTTAAAAAAGTTAACAGGGAAAAGGGAAAAACAATAGATATGAAAAAGGGACATGGAAACCCGATTAACTTTTTAAACCCGCATTTTACATATTGGTCTTAAATAAAAAAGAAAAAAAAAATCTTTTGTTTCTTTCTGGGCCAGAAAATGGGAAACTTGGGCCTAGATTTGTACTATAATTTATTTTCCCCTTTCTGGTTAAATGATATGGGAAAACCTTTTTATTTTTCCAACCTATTTTTTAAATTCTTTGCTTAATTTCCCTTTCCCACCTGTCAACATAGCCATAATTTTGGGGCCCCATATTTTTTCGGAAAATTTTTGGTTCTTAAATTTATTAAAGTAATGCACCATATAATGGGTTTTTTTGGGGCTAAAAAAAATGAAAAATTTTGGTGAAGAACTGGAAAAAAAAAACCCTTTAAAAAGTATTTTTGGGAGAATTTTTTTTTTTCCCTTGGGGTGAAAAAAATGGAAAACCTATCTTTATTCTTCGGGTGCAGAAACCCAACTGTAATAACTTTTTTTTCATGTATTTCACTATTTTTTGAGCGATTTTTATCGACAAAGTTGAAAAACCGGGGACAGTTTCATGTTGATCCCAAAAATTTAAAATCCCGGGGATAATTTTTGGTTAAAAACTGTGCATCATCTATTAAAATCGCCCAATTTTTGGCGCTTCCTGTCATTTTGGCGGGGCCCGCAAATCAGCTTACAGAAAAGAGCAGGGTGAGGAAAGTGTTTGCGACGTCATTACTGGGATGTGTATTTGGGTTTCGATTGGGTGGAAAAAAACACATTTTACCTGTTTTAAAATAGAAAAACCCTTCCTGTTCCCGCCTCGAGTGTCTTTTCAGCGTCCCCAGAGCAGTAGGACTGCCCCTCTGCTATGTCCCCAAAAAGCTCAGCGAAATTATTTAAAATTTCTTTTTACAAAAAAAGCTCTACTGTTAGCTGTGATCCTTACAACTTTGGGTTTAAAATTTTGGAAAAAAATTTTTAAAGTAGTTAGTTTAGAGAATTTTAAAGGAGCACCAAACCCTGTAAAGTTTACGGGGGGGGAAACCCAGGGGGGCCCCCGTGGGCGAACACCCGAAAAAAGCTCTATAAAGAATTCTGGGTAAAGTTTCACCAAGACCAGTGTAAAACATTTCACTGCAAAAAAGCTTTATTATTAACATTTTTTTATTGAAATATTTCCCCGGGTATTGGGCAGCCTGAAAATTAAAATTGGATACACACTTTTTTTAGTAACGGGAGGTCTCTTTTTAGGTTTCAAAAAATCCACCTTTTTTAAATTTTCATTATACATTTCAGAAAAGGGTGTACATTTTCAAAATTTTTCCCATTCCCACCTTTTTTCAAAATATCCCAAAAATTGCCCCGTTAAAATTTTGAAACCCCAATTTTTTTTAGTCACACGGTTTTATAGGGCCAAAAATACCTTGTATTTAAACCAATAAATTTCAAAATACGTGTTTTTTGACTTTTGGGGGAAAAAACACTTTGTTCATTGAGGCAACCCTTCAAATTAAAAAGTGAATACTGCAATTTTGTAGTCACCACAGGGGAATTGATTTTGGT
The DNA here is from genome assembly GCA_025379985.1 of Phyllomedusa bahiana. Classification (NCBI taxonomy): domain Eukaryota; kingdom Metazoa; phylum Chordata; class Amphibia; order Anura; family Hylidae; genus Phyllomedusa; species Phyllomedusa bahiana. The sequence goes on from JAODAL010077850.1 coordinate 10,479, forward strand.
GCCCAAAAATAAACCCTTTTTTTTATCTTAATACATTTTCAGATACGGTTTTTTTTCTTTTTCGCACTACAGCTTTGTTTTATTGAGGCACCTTGCACTTTAAATTTTAAAACTGCAATTTTGGGGGGGCCCCCCCCCCCACAGGTTTAATTGAAAGGGGGCCAAAAATACCTTGTATTATCCCCAATAAAATTTCCAAAACGTGTTTTTTCACTTTGGGCGCCCGGCCCCTTTTGATAGGTTCTACTTTGCATTTAAATTTTTAATACAGCAAATTTTTTTAGTTGCCACAGGTGAATTGATAGGGCCAAAAAAAAACTTTTTTTTTTTTTCCGAATACATTTTCAGGGTACTGTTTTTTGCAAATTTTTGCCCCCCTTTCCCGATTTGTTGATAGAGCCACCTTGATTAAATTTTTAATCCCCGCAATTGTGGGAGTTTGCACAGGTGAATTGATAGGGCCAAAAAAAACCCTTTTTTTATCCGAATACATTACAGATACGTTTTTTTTTGACTTTGGGGGGCACAAAAGCTTTGTTCATTGAGGAAAACCCTTTCACTTTAAAAAGTGAATACAGGAAATTTGTATTTTCCCAAAATGGAATTGAAAGGTGCCAAAAATAAACCTTTTATTATCCGAATACAATTTAGATACGTGTTTTTTTTTTACTTTTGGGGCAGGCCAGCTTTTTTGGTAGATCTACTTTGGGAGTTAAATTTTAATACAGGGAAATTTTTTTTAGTCACCACAGGTTTAATTAAAAAGGTGCCAAAAAAAACCTTATATTACCCCAATACATTTCAGATAAAGTGTTTTTTCACTTTTTGGGGGCAGGGCCCGCTTTGTTGATAATCAAATTTGAAGTTATATTTTAATCCAGCAATTTTGGGGTTTTTATTTGAGGGATTTAAATAGCTGTGATTTTTCCATCTTTTAAAAAGAGAATTTCCAAAAAATCTTCCATACCTTCCAAATTTTTATATTTCTGAACATGGGGCAATTCAGGTGTAGGGAGAAAAAAGGGGGAGGGGCATGAGGTAGAGGGACGAGAGAAGGTGCCCCTTCCAGGGGCTGGGGACAACAAAGCATGCCACGGTATCAGTTTGCAGGACCGTCCGGCCTGTCATCGCTGGTAAGGCCTGTGAATCTCAGTAACGAAAAGCGTCGCCAATCTGTCCCCTTTGGTGGTTAATGCAACCTGCATCCACAGTCTTACCTCCTCGCCTCCCCATCAAGGCCACAAATTCTCATCCATCACCCACCTCCCCCATGAAGCAGCCCAAATGTCAACTCGGGACCCCCCACTGTGAAATCCCTTTTTTGAAGACCTCTTTTTGAAAAATCGGTTTTGGGGCAGAAGGCATGTTAAAAATCAAAAGCCAAAGAGGATATTTTCTCTGCTCTGACGCCCAGTTTCTGATCCATCAAAGGAGAAAAGGGAACCGGGAATCGGCAAAAATCCCGGGCGGTCGCAACGCTTGCATCCCCCTTGCTTTACCCGCACCCTGGTGCAAAGTCAGGGCACGAAGTCACCTGTGGGTTTTTGATGATATACACATTGGGATCCAAAAGGGTCTTTTTTAGCAGAATTTGCTTGCAGCCTTTTATCACTGGACGAGGAGGGAAAACATGGGTAGTGTCATACGGGTTCCGCCTCAAAAAAGGGGGAGGGCGCGCAAAGTCCCTATATATTTTTCCCCACCACGGGCACGCAAACCCCCCCTCCCTTTCGCTTTTCGCCGTCAAAAAGGGCCCGGGCCTCTCAAGGGGGCCCCTTTGACAAAACCCCCGATTCACCACGTGTCATATCCGCCTTGCCGTAAACGCATAAAAAAGGCAAAACCTTAGGGGGTTTAACACCACCAAAATGTCTATCACTTTCACGAATGCAGAGTTGAAATGGAGCAACACTTGGGGCCCAAAAAAGGGGCCAACGACGCGGGGGCCTCCCAAACCACTGCACACCCTCGTCCCCCCCCTCCTCCCCCCCACCAAGCTTTCCCCCTGCCCCTTCTCTCAAATCAATCAGGGGTCACCTCCCCTTCAGCCCCCCCACCGTCGCCCATCCACCCTTCTCCTTCCCCATTTGAAAAGACCTGACGCCGTACAGCGGCCATCTACAGCCCGCCCTTTTGTCTTCCAGGGTTTGGGGGAGAAAAAAAATTTTTTAACCCCCAAACCCCCCAAAACCAAAAACCTGAATGTCGGGATTGCCAGGCTTTTTGGGCCCTTTGGGAAAAGTTCCTTTTTCCGTCGGGGGCACAGAGGGTTCCCCTCCCTGGCCCTTTGCCTGCCCCCCCAAAACCAGATGCGACAGGCATTTTTTTTTGCCAGAAAAGCCGTCCCTGCCCGGCCAGCCAGGGGTTTATCTAAAATTTTCAAGCGCGTTGCTGCATCTTTTGCCGGAAAAGTCCTCTACCACCGACACATGGGCTATAACCCCAAACCCCTATATCCTGTGGGCACTCACTGGGGGGGCTTTGGGTGGATGTCCCTGGGGGGACGGTGGCTCCAGCCGGCGCACCTCTTCAAAAAAACCCCAGGGGTGGTGCAGGGTTTTTTCCCCCAAGGTCCCCGGTGGCACACGTGCCCAAGAAACCAGGCCGGTTGAAAATTTAAACTGTCTTGGGGACCGTCCCCCTA